>JZKD02S1809131.1:217933-231769 GCA_000966675.3 Picea glauca
AATATTCTCCCCTAAAATATAGGAGACTAGATAATGACTAATTATGACTAATAAACAAGGAATAACCTTAGGAAAAATAAATCCTAGGTGTGTGTGAAGTAACTCCAACAATTTTAGGGTTAACCACTTTCCATAAATAGAAAGTTCTCCATTTATTTATCATTTAAATATTCCTCCTTGTCTTTGTCACTTTTCTTTACCATTTAAATAATAATTTCTTCTTTGCAAGCTCTTTGACTTTTTTGACCTTTTGGGACTTCAAGCCTACATATGAGGGTCCTCCAACTTTGTAAGGCCATAAATCTCAAACCATGAGGAGTTATGTGGCATTCCACATACCACTGGAAATCGCATGACAAGCACTATCCATCTAGGATAGTTTCACCAAAAACTTCATTGATCTTTATCTCATTATTCCACATATAAGAATGGGTTCTCCAACCATACTTCTAGGATAAAACAATCTTAAAGCATCTTCACGTGAGGGCTTTCACCATAAGGGGACCACTTTGGAGTTCATCCATTTGTACACCTTATCAACCATGATAAGACAATAATGATTCATCTTTGCATCATATACCAATCAATCCATCTCCATCATCATGTATCAATGACAACTCATTGATCCATCTTCATCAATATACTATGATAAGACATGTATACATCAAACCTTTGACCTTTGACATCATTCAATAATCCTTTGGCATCAACCAATTCCTTGACATCAATCAATCAATCATCCTTTGGAATCAATCAAACTAATCATCCTTTGGCATCAATCAATCACTTGACATCAATTAGTTAAACTTTTGGCATCAATGACAACGTGATTCAACAATCTCCCCCTTTGGCATTGATTTAAACACCAATCATTGATGTCAATATGTAGACAAGGCATTCTCTACATCAATATTCATCAATGAATATCTCTCCACATCAATAATCATCAGTCATATCAATGTGACAATATCTCCTCGTTTGACATCAACGGAAAAGGGTCATTCTCCCCTTGGGGTTGCTCCCCCTTTAATTATCTCTCCTCCTTTTTGAATGCCTTTGATCTTCCTCTGAATAATCTCTCCCCTTTTGAACAAGGGATATCACTCTGATGTAATGCTAAAAATACATCACTCATGCTCCCCCTGTGATCATTGCTCCCCCTGGAATTATACCTCTGTGTTTTTTCTTCAAATATAGGGCTCTTTTACCAAGTATTCATCTGATAAATATATCCTCCTAGAATCATGGGAAGAAGAATGACTCCCCCTATGGGTATGTATCCCCCTATATTCTCTGAAAAATGAACAATATTCTACCACATGGCGATCCTTGGACCTATCCATGCATCAAATTTATTCCATACAAAACATCATGAAGAAAAAGATATGTCAAAATAGAGAATCATGATCAAATATCAACCAAGTGTATCATGTACTAAATTATGTGCCCACCATGCACAACACCTATGTACATCAACCATGTACATCAACACCATACAATGTGCCATAATATATCATCAATGGAGTGTATCACCCATATGCCTCTACCAACATGTCAACCATGTACATCTACCAACATGCCAAACAAGTGTCATATGACTCATGATACGTTTCCACCATGAACCAAGTGCCATAATAATGTATCTCAATCAATCAAGTGTCTCAACTATATCATCAAATACATCATGTACCAATGGTGTACTTTTAGCCAAGTACCATCATCCAAACATATACCATATATGAGTGTACCAAACATGCTCATCACGTGTACTATGCAAGTGCATCAACCATTCACCAATACCACAACAAAATGAATCCTCATCCATGTATGCCAAAACCATCACAAAATATGTGTCAAACAAACTGCTAGTAGGTGCCTCTACCAATGTACTAGAAGTGTACCAATCATGCATCAAGTCATCAATGATGTACAACATGATCACCTCATCAACTCACCAACTACATATCCCAATATGTAGCCCAACCATATGCCAAATGAATGCACCAATATCTCCAACAAATATGTTACTAATAATACATCTATGAAACTGAAATATGCATCAACAGTGTACCCCAACAGATCAGCCTCAATGCTCCATTCACTACATCAAATAATAAGCATCCAACAACACATGTATTAGTAGTGTGCTTCAATAGATTAATGATGTCTCTATCTAGCATCATCAAGATATATCACATAACCAAGGTACCATAACTTCACTGTCATAACCATCATTGTTCTTCAACAGAAAATGCCTCAATCCATACTCATGGGTTAGTTCCACCCATCCAAGATAGCCTTTCATTTTATATCATCACTTTACATAATCCAATATGTAAACATGAAAACCTGCAGCAAACAATGTAAGAACCTGCAACAAACTATGCCAGACCCTGCACCACGGAGTTATCCCATCACATCAAGCTACAACCCATGTGCATAGCCCTTTTCCCAAGGCTTTACCACATATATGTGGCCTTCTGCACAGACAACTCGCATATTTACACGACCTATTCAAGTTCATCCTGCGTATGTACGTGACTTTTACCACTGTCACCCGCATATGCTTCAGTAGATAACATACTTGAGCCTCCCTTAAGGCTTCCATTCTGCTCTGGTTGTTTAGTCTTCTTTACCCACTTCTGAAGGTGTCCCTACTTCTCAGAACTTAAGCTCTGAGCTTCCATATTTTCAAATATGTCTCCCTTCCTTACTTCATTCCTTCTTCTAGTCATGCTATATGAAGTCCTCATCATGGACCTTCTTCTTGTGTTCCAACAATCCTAGGATTTGTGGCCAAATCCACTACAACTGTAGCATCTCATGCTTTGATAGTGAACAACAATGTGTCATATTTTATCACATTTCCAACACCTTATGGTGTTATGAAATCTTCCATTATTTTTCCTTGCATAAGATCTATATTCCAAAGCTTTGTGACCATATTCATTACATGAATAACATTGACCATGAAAGACACTTTCATACCTTTGCTTTGGTGTCCTTCTTCTTTGAGATGTAAAGATGGCTTCTTGTTGTCTTCCTTGCTTTGTTCTTTTGAAATTTTATTTTCCTTATGTAGATGGTTGACTTGCAACATTATCTTCATCCTTTGAGAGTGAGGGACTTACCTCATGCTTCTTTGAGGTGATTGCTTCAGCATGTGTAGTTTCTCTCTTGTATCCAAGACCAGATTTATCATTTGGTGATCTTTGACTTTCCACGATCTCATTCAAGATTTGTGAGCTATTCAAGAATTTGTTTGACTTCTCTGATTTCTTTCTAAGATCAACAACTTCAGGTTCTAACTTATGACATGACTCTTCCTTTTCATTTACTTGATTCTTCAATAGTTCTTCTACCCTTTTGGCTTCTTCAATTTGGTTCTTGAGATGGACAATAATTTCAAAACTTTTGCTAACCTCATCATCTACCTTCTTATCTTATTTTTCATTCTTTAGTCTTTTGATCTCTTCTTCCTTTTCATTTAATTGAGTCTTATTACTCTCTTCTTGTTATTTGAGCATTTCCCTTAACTTCAAGATGTGCCTTTGGCTCTTCTTAACAAACTTTTTAGTGTTATCTGAAAGATAACTATAGTCTATATAATAATGGTCAGCGTTGTATTCATATAGACCCATTTCAACTTTCTCTTTAAGATATAATATTTTTTCTTCTACTTCGTCCATAGGATAACAATCAATTGATTCTATATAAACTATTTCTAGATTTTCTTCTTCACTTGTAGATAAATATTCAACATCATCACATTTTGAATTATTGCATTCAAGGGTTTGTGGTGATTATTTACCTTCATTTGAAATGTCTTTAAGATCTTCCTTTTTGTCAACATCATCATATTTAGTAATAATGAAACCAAGAGTTTTTGGAGAATCGTTACCTTCATTTGTCTTGATGGAGTTATCATCCTTCTTTCTTTGGTATGTCTCCTCTAGCTTTAGCCATAGATCCTTGGCGGAAGTGCATTGTCCCATGCTCTCTTTGATAGGACTTGAGAGTCCACTAAGAATGGTCTTGAGATCTAATGCATCATTCTCCTTTCCTTCCCTTTAAGCTGCAAACTTTGACTTGTTCTTCAAGGAAACTGATCCACCAATTATTGCCTTCCAAATAATCACTCCCATCTCTTTCAAATGTACTCTCATTTCTATTCTCCAAGTATAATAGTTTTCCTCATTAAGGATTGGAACTTCATCATCCATTTGTGTGTCTATGGATCTCCTCCAATCTTGTTAAGGCTTATAGTGAAGGCCTCCTCTGATTCCAATTGTTGGACAAACCGACTACACTGAGAGGGGGGCGTGAACAGTGTAGGGCTCTTTTTCCCAAAACTTCCTCTTCACAAAACACATTAGTTAGCAATCACCATTTACTCATTTACTTATTGTTGTCATTTATAACTAGTTAAATGTGAACATATATCAACAACATATATCAGCAATATATCATCAACAGATCATCACCACAAGGAACACAAGAAACACAAGATGTATGTACAATTTTCTTTTTATTACGAACTTCAATCCTTGGGTTTATCAACAACAACTAAATAGAGTACAACTCTGCAAGAGCACTAGATTTATAATGCAAGACTCATCTTGCATGCTCAACACCAACTGAGATGAGGCAACAATCCTCAAAATATATCAATTTGTCAATACGTACATGACCTGTCAGTAGTGCAGCATGCGTATGTACGCACCCTACCAATAGTACAGCTCATGTATGTACGCAGCCAGTCTGTACTACAACCTGCGTATCATTCTGAGCTCTTAGGGTTTTCTCTTCAAGATGAACTCGAATCCTCTGTAACCTTCAATCACATTCTCTTCCATCTCTCACTATCCAATCTGATCCATAACCAGTCACAACACATCCAATCTCTCCAACAACTAACTCATTCTTCTCAACCATACAATGTGAATGCTACTCATCATATATAAGCAACCAGTATACTATAGAAATCATATTAGTATTGAATCATAAGAGTGTTTCTCACTCCATCAACCAACATAAACCACATCACAACAGCCATGCCAAGAATTCCTTAAGCATTCACTACACAACATGCAAGAGTATCCATCAAGACAACAATGTAACCATACCGGAGTCTCAGTGGCAAATCTGAGCCCATAGAATGTAGATATGGAACCTGATTCAATATTCAATATCCTAGCACCGGCTCAACCACAATTATTCATGACTTCATCAACTGTACGTGCACTGTCTTCATTCATCCCGTGTATGTACACACCCTGACTCACTACAACCCACGTATACCTCAGAAACTAGGGTTTCTGAACTTCTGAGACTTCTGTCATCATTATCTGAAACTTGTCGAAACTATGATGCATCCATGAGATCCTCCAGTCCTTCTCTCTCTTAGAATATATCTTCAATATATGCTCAAGAGATACATAAGAGATCCACACAAGATGCTCACCAAAGATACATAAGAGATGCAATTACACAAGAGACCCTTGCCTCTTATTTATACTTTCCAAGTAGCTTCCTTAGAAGAATCTTCTAGGTCACTTAACCCACTTCTAGGTCACTTAACCCACTTCTAGGTTACTAACCCATTTTCCTCATTTTAGGGTTAACCACTTTCCATAAATAGAAAGTTCTCCATTTCTTTATCATTTAAATATTCCTCCTTGACTTTGTCACTTTTCCTTACCATTTAAATAATAATTTCTTCTTTGCAAGATCTTTGACTTATTTGACCTTTTGGGGCTTCAAGCCTACATATGAGGGTCCTCCAACTTCTTAAGGACATAACTCTCAAATCATGAGAATTTACATGACATTCCACATACCACCAGAAATGGCATGACAAGCACTATCCATCTAGGATAGTTTCACCAACAACTTCACTAATATTTATCTCATTATTCCACATATAAGCATGGTTTCTCCAACCATACTTCTAGGATAACTCAACCGTAAAGTGTCTTCCTGTGAGGGATTTCACCATAAGGAGACCACTTTGGAGTTCATCCATTTGTACACCTTATTAACCATGATAAGACAATAATGATTCATCTTTGCATCATATACCAATCGATCCATCTTCATCATCATGTATCAATGACAACTCATTGATCAATATTCATCAATATACTATGATAAGACATGTATACATCAAACCTTTGACCTTTGACATCATTCAATCATCCTTTGGCATCAAACAATTCCTTGACATAAATCCTTTGACATCAATCAATCAATCATCCTTTGGTATCAATCAAACCAATCATCCTTTGGAATCAATCAATCACTTGACATCAATTAGTTAAACCTTTGGCATCAATGACAACATGATTCAACAAATATAAATCCACACTTGATTATTTCATTAACATGAAGCTCAATAAATATACAAATGAATGATTGATGGTCTTCCCCAATGAATGAATCTTCCTATCACCTATGACTCTTCATATTTCTCCTAGTGATATTTACAATGATATTTATAAAAGTAATGCAATCCCAATGATTGTGTGTCCAAATTATCCCCCTTAATCCAAAGGGGCATTTTTTATTCTAAGTATCATTCTGAACTTTTCAATTTTTTCTCTTCCAAGCACTTTGGTGAAGATGTCTACAATTTTCTCATTTGTGGAACAATGTCTCAAGTTAATAGTATTGGCCTCTACATGATATTGAATTAGGTGATACTTTGTGTTGATGTGCTTAGTTCAATCATGGAATCTAGGATTCTTAACCAACTTGATGCAAAAGTATTGTCAACTAGAAGAGGAGTAGAATTCAGTTGTTTCTCCTACAAATCTTCAAGTATTTTTCTAAACCACACAATCTCTTTCATTGCTTCTATAACTACCACATATTTTCTCCATGTTGTGGAATCTCCTAGAACTGACTATTTGAGTGATCTCCAAGAGACAACTGTTGATCCCATACTCATGAGATAGCCTGAAGTTGACACTCCATTTTCCTTATCCCCAACAAAGTCTAAATAAGAATATCCAATCAGGTTGAAATCATCCACCTTAGAGTACTTGAGTCCAAAATATTTAGTTTCCTTCGAGTATTTTATAACTCTTTTTGTAGCAAACCAATGTCCTTCACAAGGTTTTTGCATGAATATGGAAAGAATCCCAACAACACATGAAATTTCTAGTATGGTGGTAGTAATATATATAAGACTTCCCACAAGTTTTTTGTACTTGGTTGCATCCTCAAATCCATTCCTTTCCTTTGATGTGAGCTTCAAATTCTATTCCATTGGAGTGGAAACAAGATTACACTTAGTCATGCTAAACTTGTTTAAAAATTCTCCAACATATTTATTCTGGGAGATGATTATATAATTTGGATTTTTATTCACTTCAATTCCCAAATAGCAGTGAAGATTGTGACAAGCAAATCTCGCTCACTAATTAAATATCCAAAATATTTGGAATATAATGTAGAAATCCACGTGAATAATAATATCTGTAAATGTATGAGTAAAAATTATACATATGAGATGATTGATTACAAATGAGGACCCCACATATATACCTAGGTGGGAGTGCCATTTCATTAAGATTCACGTCCTTTGAGAGATGTCATTTCATTATTACTAAAAAAAAATTATTAATTATAATTTAATGATATTTATATTTATTACATTACCTTCCCTTTTTGAAATGCTTTGTCCTCAAAGCATATTTATGGAAGGGATTAACATATTTTTATTTGGCTTGTAATGTCTTTGCATCATTGTATTTTATTGGAGTTGTCATACTTGATGATACGAAACAATATGAACCTTTGAGTGCTGAGAAAAATTGTTGAATCATAAAAGGATCTTACCATCCTAATAATTCTTTGTGGAATGTTTCACTTCCACTATGAATTGTTATCACGAGACTTAATTGTGTTGGTATCAATATTTTTCAGAAGATAAGTCAATTGTTTCTGTCCTAAGTGATATTGATACTCTGACTAGTTAAGATATCCACTCTTATGATTTGGATGTCGATAAGGAGTTTTTGTAACATGATTTCCCCTTGTCATGTTTGTAGTGTTTTCTTAGTTAATTTTCGATATACGATTTTCTTCATGCACCGATTTTTCTTAGTTAGTCGATGAATATTCACTTGGAATTTCCAAATATGTTTTTACTTCAACTGGATTGAAATCTTCTTTAGTTGTGATCATGATTGGGTATGTATTTATTTCTTTATCTACCTCTTGATTTTGTTTTTTTTTAAGGCTTCGATGCATCCTTCCCGATAAGTTGTTCTCACTGATTTTCTAACAACTTCTTATCATTCCTAAGATTTTTTATTTTCGTAAGTAACTTTTGACAGTGGTATTTTAAATGAGAATTTTCTTCATTTTTTTTCAAAGAAAGTGGAGAAATTTTATTAAAAGGTATACAAAGATGGAGAGATAGAAATATTACAAAACAACATTGCATCTTGTACATAGTAGGAAAAATCAAGCTGACATCTAGCTAAAACATTCAGAAGGTTTCTAGTTGATTCTGACTTATACAACACATCAAAATTGTTTACAGGATATAGCCTATAGAAAACACCTAGAAACAATAAACAAAAACAAAACATCTAAGTGCACATTAACTGGGGATAGTATACCTGCCTGGTTCATATTCATTTTCATTTGGGGGTGAGTTAGTCTGGAGTTTGATGTTGGGGACCGAGTGATGAAGCCACCTTGAATTTGTCTAAAACTGGATTGGCTGACGTCTTAGGATTGGAGTGGATTTGCAATTCTTCTACCTCTATTCGAATTGCAACAAATTCATCTTGAAGCTAGTGATGACCTTGCCATTGTTCTATCAAAATTTCCATGGTGGTGATTAGTTGAGATGATAATCCATGCACCCATATCTGCAATGCCTAAACATACTAAACCAATTATGCATTTTCCTCCTCTGTTATATCCCATCACCACCTCATATTTCTTGAAAAATGTTGTGCCATGTCCTAGAGTGTCCCTACTAATTCGATGTTGGAAAAGCTAGAGTCATTTCCACTCAATGCCAAAGTCACATGATTCTCAACGCTTTGTAAAGGGAACTCTGAGGGTGACACAAATGAAAAACAAATCCAACCTACATGTGGGAATATCCATGACGGATTGGGAGTTAATACCATAAAATATACCTCACTAGAAATGATCTAATGATTGTTAATCAGGCGATAAAGGGTGTGGTACCTTTGCTTTATTAATAGAATGTGTGTAAAATGTCCCAGTCTAATTCCCACATCCACTTGTTGTAGTACCAAAGTCGAATAAATATAATTTGGTACGACCAGGGGGGATGATTTCTCCATCTCCGCAACTAACTTGGCACATGCATGAGGAGTTATGGCGCACTGCATACTTCCTATATGACAGAAAGGAGGGGAGATACCAAGATTATCATCCGCGTGGGAGGAGCATGGGCCCCTTCATGGAAATCCCAGGTCGAAACATGCCATAATTACACAAGGAAATGTGATGGTGCCATCCTGATCTCCATCAATTACTCTTCCATAAATTAATCTTTAGATTTGAGTGCTTGCTAAATATTGAAATTTTGAAATTTTGTAACTGCAAAGAATATTATACTTATTACTGAGATATTATCTTATATATCAATCCCCTTTTGTGGATTGATCATGTCAGGATTTGTATAAGACCAAATCCCCTTTTGTGGATTGGTCAAACCCTAATTATATGCTTCTAATTAAGAAGTCATCCCCCAGGCCTAATTAAAGTGGTTTTAGCCACTAAGTGAAGAACTCGGCCCTGATTGATGAAGAGACACCACCCTAACGCCTACCAGCCAGTATAAATAAGAGTGGAAGGCACCTCATTATCTCACTCACTCAAGTCACTCATCTAGTCACTACTACATATTGAAAATTTTGCGACGACTACTTCCGACGAAAGTACCCTTTCGTCGCAAAATTCAAGAGAAAAAGTTCAATTTTTCAATTTTGTTATAAATTCATCCTTTATTCGTCGCTCTCTCAATGGAATCAAATGTTCATCTATTTTGCGACAATCATGAATATATTGTACGATCGTCTCTCTTTCGACGAACGTGTGAATTCGTCGCAAGAGCGACGCTAACTATTGACCGTTACATTATTTGGTAAGTCCATATTAACCGTTATACTATTTGACAAAGTCAAAATTGATTTGGTCAACTTTCATCACAAGAGCGATGATATGACCATTATACTCTTTGACAAATTCAACGGTTATTTGGTCAATGTTCTTCGCAATTGCGATGACATTGACCTATAAATATTTTATGATTTAAAGATGTTGTGACAATCTTGCTATAACAACGACGGTTCAGAAAAGGTATTTTTGTGTGGAAGAATGTCGTAGAATATAATTAGAGGTGGGGGAAAAAGTAAAGCGAGTGAAAAGGGTGATGGTAGATGTTATTTCCCTTGCAAAAAATATTGCCTCATACATCCTGTAAGAATTTTAATAGAAACAGCTACAAAACATTGTAGGAAATATGGGCACATTGATGGCGGATCAAATGAATATCGTCCCATAGTAATTAGCTATATATTCATTATTTGCTTTTATATTGTCAATTTTATATAAAATTATATATATATATGTATATATTGTTTGAATGTATGTTATAGTACACACTAATTTTGCATGATTGTTTGTAATTATAAAGTTAGAGTTGCCCTCTAACTTTCTACAGAATATTGCACCAAGTAGTAGTAGAAATGATGTTGTACAAGCTGAGGAACATGATCAAGCAAATGAGGATCTCATGGAAGAAGATGGTGGGAAAGTTAATGATCCCATGGAAGAAGATGATGGGACAAATCAAATGATCCAAGATTTTTTTTTGCAGCCAGATGAGGATGGGGACAGTGATAGTATTTATGATGAACCTCTATTAGAAAAGGCAAATAAACGACTTTATGAAGGATCAAGAGAAAATCTTTTCTTTTCTACCGTCCTGCTAGTGAACTTAAAGGTTATGAATAATTTTTCAAACACTTGTATGACACAGATCCTAAGGTATGTAATATGTTTCATATCATATTATACATAAATGTTGATTTTTTTCCATTTGTTTCTAGTGTTAATTAATGTGTAAAATAAGAATGCAATTTTTACGATTAATATTCTTTACATTAACTAGTTATTTGTTATGGTGTAGATTGTTAGGTGAATTTTTGTTACCATCGTAAAATATTTTACCTTGCACATATCGAGGTTTTCATGCCATTATGAAATACATTGGATGGATTATAAAACTATAGATGCATGTCCTAATGATCATATTATATATTATGGACAACATGCTTCGAAAACAGAATGTTTGCAGTGTCTTATCAATAGATATCGAACCGATCAAGTAACAAAAAGGGTGCCTCGAAAGGTTCTTCGTCATATTCCCATAATTCCATGTTTGCAACGATTGTTCAGGTGTGAAAGAATAGCACAATTTATGGATTACCATGCACGTAACAGAAGTGGAGATGGTGTTCTTCGAATGCCTACCGATGCTTCTTGCATTTAGGAAAATTGAGGGAAAATGGGCAGATTTCAAAGATGAACCTCGTAATGTTAGGCTTTCATTGGAAGTTGACGGTGTTAATCCATTCAGAGAGCTTAGGTTTATTTACTCAATGTGGCCTATTTTTGTTATCAACAATAACATTCCTCCTTGGATGTCAATAAATAGGGAGCACATAATGTTGACAATGATTGTTCTAGGTATTTGTTTGCATTTGTTTTTTGAATGTAACATTTTCATTTGTTTCATTTTTTGCATAATATCTTTTGTTTATTTATTTACTTATATATACATGATATCATGGTTATAGTAATTATGTGTAATTTCAAACAATTAGGTAAGTACCAGGTTAAATATATGAATGTATATATCGAGCCTCTTATCGATGAGCTACTAAAGTTATGGGTTGGCATCACTATGTATGACATTTTTAAACCAATCAAGGAGAAGAAATTTAAATTCCATGGAATACTTTTATGGACAATTCATGATGCCCCAAGACTAACACATTTTTGTGGTATGTAGAATTCTAATATTGTTCTTTAATACTATATAATTTTTTAATGATATCATGTTGCATGTTTAATTTTTAAATAATCTCATCGTATAATTGACATTAATCCATTTGTTGCAAGTCTTCAAACAAAAGGTAAATTTGCATGTCCAGTTTGTAGTCCTAATATGAAGTATCGTCATTCAAAAAGTTTAGGAAAGGTGGTGTTTGATGAGTATAGGAACCTCCTCCCTAAGAACCATAGGTATTGTACTACTGAAAACATATTTTCAATGGGAAAGAAGACACTGGTTTAAAACCACAAAGAATGACACCTCACCTATGGAGGTTGGAATATAATAGAAATCATCAAGGTACTCAATTTCTCTATGTATCGTAGATAATGTAATGTTTTGAATGCTTATTTTAATCATTGAATTTATTTTATTGTATTTGATAATTATTTTTGTGATTTATTTTATGCTTCATGAAGTCCACCATCATGAAGGTATTAATAATGGTCTTCCACGAGGAACAAAATGTTATCCTGCTCAATTCATGAGGTTTCCCTACTATGAGGAGATAAAAATAGCTCATTTGTTTGATACAATGCATATCGGGAAGAATGTGACAGAAACGTTATGGTGAATCATATATGGTAGGAGGGACAAAGAAAAAATTATCAAAATGTGTACTGACATTTAGGAAGCCAAACATGCAATGCGAAGTGTGATCCGATCAAATAGATCAGATGGACTAGACTGAAATAACCTTCCATGGTTATTAACAGATCAACAAAGAAATGATGTAAAAGAGGTCATTCAAAGAATTAAATTTCCCACAGGTTTTGCTTCAAACATAAATATTATCTTAACGAAGAAAGGTGAATTTGGTGGGGTAAAAACACATGATTGGCATACCTTCATTAAGGTAATAATTTTGGTATACATATTTATATTTATTGGCCTTATACATCTTTTAATTTTTTAATTTTTTTTGTCTACTTTGGTCGAAACAAATAACGATTCATTTTTTTGTTACAGTATGTTCTACCGCTATCTCTCCCAAACGACTTTGAAAAAAATATCAAAAAAGTTATATATGATCTTGGAAAATACATGAGGTAAGTAGTTGTGATTTATATGCAAAATGTTCTTTCAAATTATTGTTGTACTTAATGACACGCGTTTTACTTGTAATGTAATATATTATATTATGTTATGTTGAAATATGTTATTTTCTTGTGTCATGATCTCATGTAGATGGTTGTCATTGAAAGAAATCCATGAAGATGATATAAGGTATTGGAAGAGAGAAATTCCTCATCTAATGTGTGAAATGAAAAAGTATATACCTCCAACATTTTTCAATGCACAAGAACACTACCTCATACACCAAGTTGAGGAGATTGAAATTTGTGGACCTNTTCACACAAGGTCAATGTGGATGGTGGAGAGGCACTTGAAATCATTGAAGGTGTTGGTTAGACAAAGAGCACGTCCTGAGGGTTCTATGGTGGAGGGATATATGGTATATCAATCCATGTTGTATATTAGTCAGTATCTTCCTAAATTAGTAGCGCGAACTATGCATGCAGTGGATCACATTTGGGATGTGAACTCCATCAAAAAGTTTGAATATTAGGAGCATCTGTTGGGGAAAGGTAGAATGAAAAAAATGAGCGGTAATATATTAATAATTGTGGATATTTATATTAATAATACATATAAAGTTTCATTTTTTGTGTATATGATCATACTCATTAATATATTAATATAATTTATTTCATAAATTATTA
>JZKD02S1809131.1:242943-260639 GCA_000966675.3 Picea glauca
ACTTGTTTATGGTACAGGTTGATTACAGATTGGTGCATGGTTGATGCACTTGTTTATGGTACAGGTTGATTACAGGTTGATGCATGGTTCATATTTATTGGTACAGGTTTACAGCAATATATCTCACAGTGATAGTGTGATAGTGGTTCCATCATTCTACTTCTACTTCAGGGTGGTAGGATGGGGCAAGGACATGTGGTTGTAGCCACCTTCCGGTTGTAGCCGAAGAACATAGGGGGTTGTAGCCTCCTTCTGGTTGTAGCCAGAGGATTGGGGAGTTGGAGCTTCCCTCAGGTTGAAGCCTGAGAAACTAGGGCGTTGGAGCCTCCTTGCAGTTGCAGCTAGAAAATAAAGGAAGTTGGTGCTTCCAATTAATGTAATTCTTCAAGACATATAAGAAAAAACATTATGTGGTTTTCTCCCGATTTGGGTTTCCACGTAAAACACTGGTGTACTATGTATGTGTATGATTGTTAATTTGTTCATTGCTTATTTACTCTGCAGTTATTGCATGATAATGCTTCATTGATATAACACTTGGATTATATGGTTGAAAAGGGATTGAATTGCTCTATTACCGATTCACCCCCCCTCTCAGTAATCCAACACGCAATGCGTAGATCACCTATCCTGTGGGAATCTTGGCTATGTGGGTTAGTGCACAAGAGCAGAGGAATATAAGAGATTAAAGCCTAATAAAGAAGAAGATACAGTTGGTGGACGAAGCCCCACACTGGGTTGAACCATGTAAATCTTGTGTTGATGGTTTTCTTTGTGTTATAATGTTATGTTGTAGATATGCTTAGTGCATTGGTTTTTATGAATGATAGATAGATCTATGAATGCTTAGTGTTTTGCCTATGTTGAATGTGTTAGATCTAATTTCTCATGCTAAGTGTGATGTATATTTTGTCATTCTTACTGCATCAATTTGTACTTAGGGTTTGATCTACGATGTGATTAAAGATAATGAATTAATGTGTGTTGTTCCTAAGTACTCTATGAAGAGTTGTAATCACAGATCTATGTCACAGCTTGGTTACAGACACTTGAGTCCTGTAACCCCCCCTGCCTCTACCTCGGGTGAGACTTTGCATGCTTCGCAGGTGTTGTCGAAAGGGCTGGTAGTTAGGGTTTTGTTGGTGCGTTGTTGAAGCGTTGAACCCTGGGTCTGCCCCTATCCCAACAAATGGTTCTGTTGTCGGGACCTGAAACTGTGATTTCTGGGAAATGAAAGAAAACAGAATCTATGTGCATAGATTTGTTGTTGTAGTGCACAGTACTCTACTTAGTCTATGGAGATTTATGCCAAGAGAGTAAGTTTTTCTGAAGAAAAGAGGTAAGATCTTGAAAGAGGTAAAGCTTTGTGATTCGATAAGAATAAGATAAGTGGAAAATTTTTGTTTTGAGAGCACGAATATAGGTATGTTTTGTCTTAGCTTGAAAGCTAGGGTACAGTTAGAAGAAATATTTGATCTGAATAAATTTGATAGAAATAGAGAAATATTTGTTATTCCTATCCATAGAAAGAATTTTTGGACTAATAACTAGATGCAGGAACCTGAAAAGAATTTTTGTAGAATGCAGATCCAACACGGTGATCCTAGTGCGCAATACAAGAGAATTTGGGGAACATATAAGAGGAAGAGAGGATTGACACTATGTTATAACTGCAAAAGACTGGGACATCTTGCTAAGGAATGCCCTGGTGCAGGTCCTATTTTCCTTTGTTGTAAATTTCTTACTCATAAAGTTGAAGATTGTCCAAGAATGATTGTTAAAGTTGAACAAATGAACATGAGTCAAGAGAATAAGAGCATATTAGAGAATCATAAAGAGAAAGAATCAGAGAAAGCACAGACTATGTTAATACTATTAAAAGAAGTAATGGATGACCACAAGAAAGTCACTTTATCAGAGATCTTGAAGGAAAAATAGCGCATAAGTACAAGAATAGGAGACTTCGACATAGACTGTGTCCTGGATGAGGAGACACAAGTGAATATTATGACAGAAATCACTTGGGAAACTTTGGGAAAACCTACTATAGTACCTTCACTAGGAAGGATAGGCTTGTTCAGAGGAAAGATGATAACCCTATGCAGAAGTGTTACTAATGTACCTGTTATCATCTATGGAACATCGACTCAAGAAGAATTTGAAGTTATTAGGTTTGTTGAGAACAATGCCCCTTTTCCACTTTTGTTAGGAATGACTTTGATCAAGAAGGATCAGACCAGAAGAAAACCAGAGGAAGAAGCTACAGAAAAGGAAAAGCAATAGCTAAGGGATTCCATAGCTAGAAGAATAGATTGACTGATGGAAGAAGAATTTGAGTCGAAGCAACAAAACGCAAGAGAATTAGCTATCGAGGTGGAAAGAATGAAAGAAGGTTTGAAGGACCTATCCATGCAAGAAAGAAGAATACTCACCCTGGAGTTAATAAGAGAAGAGGTATTACCTTTGAACCCTATGAGAGCACATCAACAACGCGAAGATACTATGCTAAGAGAAGATAAGAATAAGAATGGAAAGAGGAATCAAGAGACTCAGATCACAGGAAAGAAGGCAAGGAAGCTCAATAAGAAGAAATCCAAGTTGGAAAATCTATAGGGAGTGACAGAGAAGACTTTGCAAGAGGTATTCTTGTAGGCTCTAAACCCCTTCAAGACAGCAGAACCACGCAGAATGGGACTTCGCCTCAGTGAAGATATATGACCATTGGAGGTGCCCCGAAGAAAGAGAAGTTGACTTGACTCGCCCATAGGAGGAGGAGGAGATGAGGTAAATCAAGAATGATGTTGGCATAGGAGTAGACCCAGGGTTCAACGCTACAACAATGCACCAACAAAACCCTAACTACCTACCCTTTCGGCAACACCTGTGAAGCAGATGAAGTCTCACCTGAGGTAGAGGCAGGGGTGGCTGCAAGACTCCAATGTATGCAACCTTAGCTGGGACACATATCTGTGATTGTAACACCTTACATAGCACTTAGAAGTTATAGTTCGGTAGTATCAATCTTTGTTTACAGCGCAAATAAACCCTAATTACAGCACAGCACAGTATTCAACAGATTCAACAGATTCAAGCACTAAGCATACAAATAGAGATCAGATCTAGAATTCATTCACATTATTCAGCATCAACAGATCTACCTATCATTCATCTATATCGAAGCACTAAGCAAGTAAATACATAAACACATTAACGCATCTCACAAAGCATTCATAACACGGGATGTATGTGGTTCACCCCCACCCTAGGGATACATCCACCAACTCTTCATCTTATTTATTAGATTTCTTCAAGCTTCTTACATGCACAGAGCCTTTAGATCAACTTCACAAAGGACAAGAGATCTGCGCACTCTTCACTAGACCCTCCTTCCCCAAGATAGGTTACAGCACAAAGCCTACATACAGTCCCTTACAGCCACTTGCACTCAGCCTTGCAGACATACACAAAGCACTTACAATTGTTACTTGCACTTAGCACCACCTACAACTAACTTGTCATTTTCACTTAGCCATTCATACTCACTTAGCACTTAGCACACCGGCCTACTAGGTCTACTTCTTACATCACCTAGCTACTTATTTATACATTACAAAATCATGCCTAAACATGGGTAAACCCATGGGCCGATATCCCCATTCCCATTACATAATCCCAAATCCCTAAAAGACCTAAAAGGGGGCTAAGATCCCATGATCTCTGCTTTGTCTTGCGCTCTGCCTTCAACAGCCTATCGAAGTCCCAAAAATAGGTCCAATATGACCAAGGATCCTCAGAACTTGGTCAAGAGCCAACAGGCCCCCAACACTCACCTATGACTCGTCCCGAGTCACTCTGATCTAGATAATTCTTACTCAAAAACCTCGATCTTGGCTCGAGCTGCTTCGACTTGTTGTTGTGCCACGGCCTCCTTTTCAGTGAACTCCTGGATAACAACTTCGTTGACAGGTCCCTCTAGGCATTGTTCTGCTGCAGTAACGACTTGCTCCAATTCTGCTCCTCGACCTTCGATCTCTGTGAATAGCTGGAAATCCTCATCCTGTATAGGTTCAATCCTCTGATTCACTTCCATGACTCTGATCTGAATGGTGTGGACCTATTATTAAGAACTGCGTTGTTCTTGGGATCGCTTCATTCTTTCAACAGTTGACAGGGGCTTCAACTACGCCTATATTATTTTTGCTTGATACTTCGCCTCTTGGAGTTGTGACTCCAGTTTCTTCAGTTTTGTATTCTCAGTGAATCGCTCATAAGTCTGGGCACTACGATCACTCAGTTTCTTGCATTCCATGGCAAGGGCCTTTATTCTCTCAATTGTGCCTCGAGCAATTGCATCTCTTTGATCCCTCACATCATGCGGAGTGCCAGGCATTGCGCGGAGCTCTAAGTCTATTATTATGTGTTGTAGTTGTTGGATAGCTTCCGTGAGATGCTCTACTTGGTGCTTGACTTGGTCTTCTACCTTTGGCTCCAACCTGTCATAGAGTGGAGTGCTCTGTTGACTGCTTCTTTCACTTTGAGCTGCTATGCGAGCAACTGTTCCTTTTCTTGTTGAATCTATGCTTTCTCCTTTTCAAACTTCATCTAGAGAGAAAACTTCTCCTGCTCTACAAGTCGATGTTGTTATACAAGTACTTCTTGCACTTGCTTCAAGGCCTAGGTGGCTTGTTCAGTTTCATCTTATGCGCGACGAAGGCGAGCTTCAGTGACATCAGCTAGTCGATGGAGTTGGGCTGGTTCATCTCCCAACTCTTGTTCTTTCGATTGCAGGGGCGCAGTGGACATTGTGCGACTAGACTGAGGGGCTTGTTGTACCCCTCAGAGTTTGACCTTGATTCGATCATACATCTCCTCCTAATTGGCTTCTTGTTTCTGCAATATTTCATGTGAGGTGTCGTTTACAACTACGATGATGAAGTCAAAATCATCGACAGTGAGCATAGTCTTCGTCTTAGTCATGATGGATCTTGATTTCTTCCGAGAAGAGGGTTTTGGGGGAGAAACCTTCCTCTTCTTCAAAGGATCGGACTCATCTCTAGGTGGTGTTGCTTTACCTTGCTTCTACTCATCTTCTTTTCCATTGATCTCTTCTACCTCACCATCACACCCTCGGTCAGGTGATGTTGAAGCAGTCTTTTATGAGGTGTTGCTTAAGTCTTGGACTTCTTCAGTTTTCTTCCCTCTGTTGATTTTGGGTGTGTCATGTTCTATGTGAGCGGCCTTCGGGCTGTCAATTTCAGGATTGGACATCTATGCAAGATCAGCGGAGATAAGGAATTTGGCTGACCATTCCTTAGTTATCTCCTCGAAGTCCTCTTCGGTGAGCTTGTAGTATGACTGAAGATCCTCCTTATGTTTGTCTGATCGCACAGTAATATAGATGAAGTGTCGATCTCCGTGGAACTTCATGAGGGGTCGAAATCATTGTAGGGTATTCGGTGTCATGCAATTTTCGGCTTCAATAGCCCTCTTCAGCTGGAGGTAGTATGTGTGAAAGATAGTGTTCGACTGCCACTGTTTCCCCATATCACTTGAGTACCAAAGTGTGGTGAAATTCGCAGCAAGCATCTCGAACGGCTCAATGTCCAGGAAGATCGCACCTTACGGCATCTCCCAAGAAACAAATGTGATGAGGATCATGATCTTTCTAAATTGGAACTCGTAGCCCTGATCCTGTGCTTCGCAGAAATCTAATTCTAGTTGATTCACTAGGTACTTCTCCCAGTTCATCTGTATGCCTTCCACGCATTTCCCCGCGAGGTCAATGACAAATCCTGTGACCTACGTGGTTCTGTTCTTTCATACTAGCTTCCCTACAATTAACTGACATGCTAGGTGCACTAGACCATTCTGGATGGAGGCTACCTTGTAGCCTTGCATCCCCTTCTCAACATAGTCGTATGTATCCTTGATATTCTGTGCTAACACGTGATCTGTGGCTTTCCCTGGATAGAAATCCTATAGATCAGGTCCTTGCATACTCAATCTGGTGATCCTATGGATCAACGTCATATCAATTGTGATACAGAAGTCTAGCCATAAGTAGCCTCCATGGTAACATGAAAGTAGGAGCTTGACACAGGCGTTAACTTCATGGTGCCTTCCAAAGTGTGGGATTCTCATTACGTTCAATAGGGTGAACTGCACAAGGTTCATTGTCCACGGCTAGGGGATTATTTTTGAGTTCTTCCCCTTCATCCTGGTCAAGTATTTATATGGGGTGAGTGTACTATGGTTCTTGTGGTCCCCTAAGTTCAAGTCGTTGAACTTTAATGCTGCAATATTGTCCTGTTGCACTCGAACGGTGCGTATCCTCTTTGGGAGGTACGCAGTAACCATGGTGTACTCAAAATCTCTCGGTACACTGTCATGACTCACCATGCGGGCTAGAGGCGAATGTAGTCAGGTAATATGGTTAGTATTAGCTTCTCATTTGCTAGGTCATGTTTGTGCTTGGTTCTCTTTTTTGTGACGACTCGGGATGGTCCGGATCCACGAGCGATCAACGGAGAGGCTTTCACTCCTCTCATCGAGGATGCTTGAATACTTGCAGAAATTAATTTCTCAGCCATGAGATCGATGGGAATTCTTCGATGATTTTCTCCGCGGTGCTGAGCTCACTCGACATACACGCTTAGATCGGATGGATGAATGAGTGTGCAAAACATTAGAACTGGTGTCAATCTTACTAATCACAGTGCGGTAGCAATGAGTTCTCTCTGATACAATTCGCAAAAGTGTTCTTGATGCAATAGTCGAAGGGATAAGTAGACAGCAATGTAATGGATCTTTCCAATGGAAAATATACCTTCATTAATTCAGTTATGTCCGTTACGGCGCGGTCCCAACGATCTAGTGGAAATATTTCTGACCATAAATGCCTTTCTACCTGTTCGGGTATCGGTCTAATGGTTATACTGTTCCCAACGGATATATTACTTCGCCATGGTGAAGTGCCATGTGACGTTGTTCTGATACCCCGACGAATTTCCAGTTTTGCAAATTTTCCTTCTACGAAGTTCCCTCTGGAACCGTCTATAACTTTTCAATCTTTGCTCTCTTCTTACTTAGTTTTCTTGCCTTCTTTCCAGTGAGCTTTGTCTCAGTATTCCTCTTTTCATTCTGATTCTTATCTCCTCTTAGTATAGCAACTTTGCATTGTTGAGATTATTTCCTAGGATTCGAGGGAAATACTTCTTCTGGGGTAGGTTATTTAGTATTTTGTGAGTCTTCTTGTGTTCTTCCAATGTCAATATCCAAGTATCTGGTTTTAAATAGCTTCGATCTATTCTCATGTTCTCCAATCAAGTGTGTGATCTTCCTGGTCATGAAATCTTTTAATTCTTGTTTCTTCTAATCTTGGACTTCTTCTTCTTTCCTTCTGGCCTGATCCCTCTCAATCCAAGGTTTTCCTAGTAATATAGCATATGGGGCGTTGTTTTCAATAAATTTAACAACTTCAAATTCTTCCTCTGTCAAAGTTCCATGAGCCCTCATAGATATCTGGGTGAGCTTTCCACATAGGTTTATCAACTTTCCTCTAAATAATCATATTCCCCCCAATGAAGGAATCATAGCAAGCTTTTCTAAGGTTTCCCAAGTTCTTTTTGTTATAATATTCACCTGTGTTTCTTCATCCAGAACACAGTATATGTCGAAGTCTCCTATTCTTGCTTCTATGTATTCTTTTTCTTTGAATATCTCTGATAAGTTGATATATCGATGGTCATTCAGGGTTTCTTTCATTTGTTGTAATCCAGTCTCTGATTCTTTATGGGGTTCTTCCATGGTATTATTGTCTTGACCTTTCTCAAGGTCTTCTTGGCTCATATTCATTCTTTCAACCTTAGCAATCATTCTAGGGCAATCCAAAACTTCATGATCCACAGCTTTACAACAAATACAACTAGGTCTTCTACCAGGGAATTTCTTAGCAAGATGTCACAGTCTTCTGCAATTGTAACAAATATTTAATCCTCTCTTTCTTTTAAATGATCCCTATCCCTTCTTGTACTTCGCACTAGAAGCATAGTAGCTAACTTGCAAAAAATTCTTTCTAGGATCCTGCATCCATTTTTTAGTCCAAACATTCTTTCTATGCATAGGTATAACATATCTTTCATTATTTCTATTAGATCTACTCATATTGAACCTCTTTTCTTCTAGTTGCGCCCTAGTTTTCAGGCTAGGACAAAATTTATCAAATATACCTAGATCCATACTTTTGAAACAAAAATTTCCACTAATCTTACTTTCAGCAGAGCACAAAGCTTCCAGATCTAAAAATGTTCACTATTCTTACCTCTATCAGAGCACAAAGCGTTCAGATCTTACCTCTTTTCTTCAGATTGGACTTCTTTTCTTAGCATAGAGCTTCATAGATCGAGTAGAATATTGCACACTAGAGCGACAGATCTACGCACAGAGATTTCACAATTTCAGGTCATATCTTTGCACAAAGATTCTCTTTCCTTAGTTCCCAGCAATCACAGTTTCAGTCCCAGCAACAGAACCATTTGTTGGCACAGGGGAAAACCCAGGTTTCAACGCTACAACAGCGCACCAACAAAACCCTAACTACTGTCCCTTTCGGCAACACCTTCAAAGCATATAAAGTCTCACTCGAGGTAGAGGCAGGGGTGGTTGCAAGACTCCAGTTTCTACAACCTTAGCTGGGACACAGATCTATGATTGTAACACCTTACATAGCACTTAGCAGTTATAGTTCGGTAGTATTCAATCTTTGTTTATAGCGCAAATAAACCCTAGTTACAGCACAGTGTAGTATTCAACATGTTCAATAGATCCAATCACTGAGCATACAAATATAGAGTAGATCTAGCATTCATTCACATTATTCAACATCAACAGATCTACCTATAATTCATCTATAAAAAATCATTGAGAAAGTAAATACATAAACACATTAACGCATTGTACAAAGCATTCATAACACAGGATGTACATGGTTCACCCCCCACCCTGGGGCTACGTTCACCAACTCTTTGTCTTCGTTATTAGCTTTCTTCAACCTTCTTACATGCATAGATCCTTCATATCAACTTCGCAGAGGACAGGAGATTTGCGCACTCTTCGCTAGATCCTCCTTCCCCAAGCTAGGTTACAGCACAAATCCTACATACAGTCCCTTACAGCCACTTACACTCAGCCTTGCAGACATACACAAAGCACTTACAACTATTACTTGCACTTAGAACCACCTGCAACTAACTTGTCAATCGCACTTAGCCATTCATACTCACTTATCACTTAGCACACCGACCTACTAGGTCTACTTCTTACATCACCTAGCTACTTATTTATACATTACAAAATCAGGCCTAAACATGGGTAAACCCATGGGCCGACATCCCTATGCCCATTACATAATCCAAAAGCCCTAAAATCCCTAAAAGGGGGCTGAGATCCCATGATCTCCGCTTCGTCTTGTGCTCCACCTTCGACACCCTTTCGAAGTCCCAAAAATAGGTCCAACATGACCAAGGATCCTCAAAACTTGGTCAAGAGCCAACAAAGGGGGAGGGGAAAAAGGAGAAGGTGAGGCTAACCATCGAAGGACCCCCCTACTAAGATAGAAACATCAAAGAAGAGGAAGGTTTCTCCACAGAAACCTTCATCAAGAAAGAATACGCGTACCAGTAAGCCCCAGCTAGAGGCTACGCTCATGGAGGATGACATCATTCTAGTCCATGGAGTGATGGAGGATGTGTCCAAGGACATATTATAGAGATATGATGCGAAGCAAGAAGAGTTGTACGTAATATTTGGGAATGAGCTAAAGGAGATCCAACGAGCTATTCAAGTTAGCCGCACAGTACCTACTACGCCCTCCTCGTCGGAGACTACAAAATTAGGGGATGAGCTATCCCAACTTTGAATGAGTTGGCCCAACTTTGAAGACTTGCAGATGCAGTAGAGGCTCGACTTCAGCAATTCCAAGAGGAGAAAGAAAAGGCTATAGAAGCCTTGACAAAAGAAAGAGAGGAGATATTGGAGCAACTACAACTTGCATAGTATTGTGCAACCTCTTATGAGAATGAGAGGGAGGAGTTTTGGGTGATGCTAAAGGAGGACAATGCAAAGATACAGAGGGAAAAAGAGCAGTTGCTCGCAGAGAATACTGTAGTCAAGGAAGTGGTGGGCAGATCACTTCGCTCTGTACCAATCATGGCACATGAGGAACATGAGGCAGTTGAGATTCAAGTGACGAAGCTCGTTGAGGCCATCCAGCAGCTTCAAGCAAGGGTAACAGAGTTGGAACTTCAAGCAGTACCTAGCACTCCATAGGAAGTGTGTGACCAGAGGGAGGAAGCCGCTAAGAATGTAGTGGAACGGATCAAATTCCTTGCCTCAGAATGCAAGCAGCTAAGCAACAAAAGTGTGCAGACCTATGAACGCCTCACGTAAGACCCAGAGCTTAGGAAGTTGCAATCACAACTACAGGAGGTGCAATAGTAGGTAATGACAATGCAAGCGTAGATGAAGTCACTCACTACGGTTGAGAAAATGAAGAGATCACAAGAACAGCACGTGGCCCAGCAGTAGATTACTTCCATCCAGGGCAGGGTCATGGAGGTCACACAGAGGCTACAACCGGTGCAGGAGGAAGCCTGTGTGGTGTTTGAAGAGATCGAAGGACAGGGTTCACAACTGAACCAAGTGATTGTGACAGTGGAACAATGCCTGGAAGTGCCTGTTACAAAGCAATTGATCCAGAAGTTCGCTGAGAAGGAAGCTCGGGTGAAGAAACAAGTCGAGGCAAATCAAGCTACGCTCGAGGCCTTCGAAGCAGCATTGCCCATATTTGAGTGACTCGGGACGAGTCACAGGTGAGTGTTGGGGGGCTGTTGGACCTTGACCAAGTTTTGAGGAAACATTGGTCAGGTTTGACCACTTTTTGGACTTTGATAGGCTGGTCGAAGATGGACCAGCCAGACGAAGCTGAGATCGCAGGATCTCACTTGTTTTGTGGACCCAGCAAGGGGTTCATTAAGGTTTATGTAACGGGTTATGGGATGTCATCCCATGGGTTTACCCATGATTATGTCTTTTTGTACAGAATGTAAAAGTATAAATATGTAAGATTATAATGTAGAAAAGGGGGTAGTTAAGTGAAAGAAGCAGTATCTAGCTAAGTGCAAGAGGCAAGTAGTTTTGAGTTTCTTTGTGCAATGGACCATGTATGTAAGGCTTTGTGCCTCCTAGAGGAGTTGGCTCTATGCCTTGACCTAAGTTTGGGAAGGTTGATCTGGTGCGTAGTGAACAAATCACTTGTCTGGTGTGAAGATTGGCTTTGTTTCTTAGTGCACAAGGGCAGAGGAATGTAAGAGATTGAAGCCTAATAAAGAACAAGAAGCAGTTGGTGGACATATCCCCACACTAGGGTGAACCACGTAAATCTTGTCTTGATGGTTTTCTTTGTGCTATAATGTTATGTTGTATATCTACTTAGTGCATTGGCTATTATGAATGATAGATAGATCTATGAATGCTTAGTGCTTTTCCTATGTTGAATGTGTTAGATCTAATTTCTCATGCTAAGTGCGATGTATATTTTGTCATTGTTACTGCATGGATCTGTACTTAGGGTTTGATCTATGATGTGATTAAAGCCACTGAATTAATGTGTGTTGCTCCTAAGTACTCTAGGAAGAGTTGTAATCACATATCTATTTCCCAGCTTGGTTACAGACACTTGAGTCCTGTAACCCCCCCTGCCTCTACCTCGTTTGAGACTTTTCCTGCTTCGCAGGTGTTGCCGAAAGGGTCGATAGTTAGGGTTTTGTTGGTGTGTTTTTGAACCGTTGAACCCTGGGTCTATCCTTGTGTCAACAGGGACGTGTGTACTATCGAATGAATTTTACAAGGAACAAGGAACGAAAATTGTATTAGGACTAGACATGGGCAACAGTGACCTATGAATGGGGCCAACGTTGAATTTTTTTCAAACTATTTATGTATGCACTGAAATTTGACATGGATACATTGTTTGCATGCCTTAACGATATGGGAGGTTTTCTGGACTCAAATTTGACTCACACACTGACTTTATTCCATCATCAATTCATCATGTAAACCATAAAAACTAATTTTTTTTCAAAGTACACAAATTGGTTGACAAAAGTTTTAAGTTTTCATCATTATTTCTTCATTTTTCTTTCAGGTTCTACATTAATGTATATACAATGTATCTATGTCATAGTTGTGATGAAAAATCCCTCTTTTTTGTTGATTTCTTAATCAACACCATAAAAATACTCCCTTGCAATACTATATGTGGGGACGTGTGTATTGTTAAACGAATTTTACAAGGAACAAGGAACGGAAATTTTACTAGGACTAGACATGGGCAACAGTGACCTGTGAATGGGGCCAACGTTGAAATTTTTTCAAATTGTTTTTGTATGCACTGAAATTTGATATGGATAGACTACTTGCATGCCTTAACGATATGGGAGGGTTCTTGGACTCAAATTTGACTCACACACCCACTTTCTTCGATCATCAATTCATCATGTAAACCATAAACCCTAATTTTCTTTCAAAGTACACAAATTGGTTGATGCAAGTTTTAAGTTTTCATCAGTCTTTCTTCAGTTTTCTTTCAAGTTCTACATTAATGTATATACTATGTATTTGTGTCATAGTTGTGATGAAAAATCCTTATTTTTCGTTGATTTCTTATTCAACGCCATAAAAATACTCCCTTGCAGTACTAGATGTGGGGACGTGTGTACTGTCGAACTAATTTTACAAGGAACAAGGAACAGAAATTGTACTAGGACTAGACACGGGCAATAGTGACCTGTGAATGGGGCCAACGTTGAAATTTTTTCAAACTATTTTTGTATGCAATGAAATTTGACATGGATAGACTATTTTCATGCCTTAACGATATGGGAGGGTTTCTGGACACAAATTTAACTCACACACCCACTTTCTTCCATCATCAATTCATCATGTAAACCATAAACCCTAATTTTCTTTCAAAGTACACAAATTGGTTGACGCAAGTTTTAAGTTTTCATGAGTCTTTCTTCATTTTTCTTTCAGTTTCTACATTAATATTATATATACAATGTATCTATGTCATATTTGTGATGAAAAATCCCTCTTTTTCGTTGATTGCTTAATCAACACCATAAAAATACTAGACACGAGCAACAGTGACATGTGAGTGGGGCCAACGTTGAAATGTTTTCAAATTGTTTCTCTATGCATTGAAATTTGACATGGATAGACTCTTCACATGCCTTAACGATATGGGAGGGTTTCTAGGCTCAAATTTGACTCACACACCCAATTTCTTCCATCATCATATCATCATGTAAACCATAAACCATATTTTTCATATGTTCTAGTAGATATGTTAATGATTCCCAATTTCATATTTGTATTTGACTCAAGGTATAGCTAGCTTGCAAAGTATCAAATTTTGATTTCAAGTTGATAAACCGAATATGAAATGAATCCAAACATCATTTGATATCGCCGCAATAGAGTTGAATGTAAATAATCTTGTGATGAATTAGCTATACTATCGATGAAAAAAGTTTGTTGATAGTATAGCTAATTTGTTGCAAGAATGTGTCTTTGAATGGTGCTCCATGGTTTGCAAGGAGTGTTGGGATTATATGGTGCAATGTAGTGTATTCTATAAGAACAATCTCTATTCCAAATCTCAAAATGGATAGTACCATATCTTGTTCATAAGACAAATATTCTTTGTATGTTTCCTTTGTGGTGGCTCAAGCCCTCACACATGATGCATGACAATGAAATGTAACAATTTGACTATTGAATGATAGTGTTATGTCACCCATGGTTAAGGAAAGAACATAAGGTTCTTAGGTCCTATTTGAATCTTCTTAGAATTGAGATTCATTACATATTCCTTGAAAAAAGACAAAAGACTTATGTAGCGGATATTTGGTCTTTGTGTGGGACATTTTATGTCATTCGTATGTTTTGTACAAAAATAATGGATCTTGGGGACTACACCATGGTCAAGGGACAAAAACAATTAGGACCTTAGGACCAAAACAAAGCTTTTGAAGTTTAAGGGCCATGAAATAGGCCTCAAACAAACATGTAGAATGTTTGTGAGGTACAATTTTCCTTTGAGTGGGATATGGATGCCATAAGAATTGTTTCACACCACACATGGGAGTCAAGGTTTATAACATCATTGAGGGAGGAAAACAAGTGTTGTAGGCTGTAAACAAACATTTATTTTACTTAATGGTCATGAAGAATGGTTCCAATTCAGAATGTGGGAAACATTAATATATTTTTTATATCAAAATAAGAATGGATATCCTAACCTATACCATGGCCAAGGGAGGAAAACAAAGGCCTTAGGCCCTACACAAATTTCTCAAGATTAATGGCCATGAAAAAGGCCTTAAAACACCACACTAATCCTCTCTTCGAAATTTTTGGCCATTGGGTGGGATATGGACACCAGTCACAAGTTTTATGCACTATGTAAGGCACATGGGATCTTGTCCATGGTCAGGGAGTAAGATAGACCCTATTTGAATGTTGTACGTATTAGGGTTCATGTTGTAGTCCTCAAATAACCACACAAGACTTGTGTAGGGGATATTTATTATATGTGGGGAATATTTGGCACCATTAATATGTCTTATACAATAAGAATGGGTCTTTGGGCCTTAGGCCATAAATGAAGCTTTCTTGTGATAAATGGCCATGAAAAATGTCTTTGACTAGGAATATGGACAAAATTAGTATGTTTTGAACAAGAATGGGTCTTAGAATTACCTCCACCATGGCCAGGGGAGGAAAACGATATATTTAGGTCCTAGAGAAATCTTCTTAGGGTCTTTACCATGGCCAGGGAATGAACATAAGGTGATTATTCCTTGTTTAAATATTCTCAGGAGAGAGCTTCGTGATGTAGTCATCAAAAAAAGATACAAGACCTATGCAGGGGATCTTTCACCTTTGTTTGGTATCTTTAGCATCATTGATATATTTTTTAAAGAGTAAGAATGGATCTTAGGGACTATACCATGTTGAAGGGAGGAAAACAAGGAACTTGGATCCAAAATGAATCTTTTTGAGTTTAAGGGCCATGCACTAGGCATTGAACAACCATGTATATCCTTTCTAAATGATCTTTAGCCTCTAAGTGGGATATGGATTCCATTAGGAGTTTGTTCACACCACATATGGGATTAAAGGCATATACCATCATTGAGGGATTAAAAAAAGTGCCTTGGGTCCTAAACAATTCTTTCATGTGTTTAATGGCCATGCACAAGGCCTCCAACTACGAATATGAGCACCATTAGTATTTTTTTAACAATAAGAATGGGTCATAATAACTCTACCATGACTAGAGAGGGAAAAAAGGGCCTTAGGTCCTAAACATATTTTCTTTGGCTCATTGGCCATTAACAAGACCTCAAACCACCACATCTATCCTATTTAATAGACTATGGTGCTTGGGTGGGATATGGGTGTCATTCACATTTTTTTCATGCCATGTTTGGAACTTAGGTCTTGTCCATGGTTACGGAAAGAACATAAGGTTTTTAGGTCCTGTTTAAATATTCTTAGGACTAAGATTCATGATGAAGTCGTCAAAAAACAACACAAGACCTACGTAGATATATTTAGCCTCCGTGTGGGATCTTTGGTGCCATTAATATTTTTTTCATAATAAGAATGGTTCTTAAGGCTTGTGCATCCATGTCTATGGAAAGAAAAAAAGAACATTAAGCTCACAATGAAAGTTCTCAAATTCAAAGGCCATGAACTAGGACTCAAATAACGATGTAGATCTTATTTAAGAGATATTTGACCTTCCAATGGGATATGGGCGTCATTACGATTTTTTTTGCACCATATATGTAATTCAAGGTTTATATCATCACCAAGGGAGGTTGTCCCCTTGAAGTGGCTTAATTTTCATCAACTCTTTATCATTATCAAGGAATGTAGCTACTTCTTTTTATTCTTATGTTATTTGTGGACTTTGGTTCATAACAATAAGGGTGTCCACTATCCCCTCTTCTATTCTTATTGGTATCCAAAGGACTAAGAAGGATAATTAAATCATACAACAAAATCGGAAAATAAAAGAACTAAAATTAGGTAGGAATATTTTTCTTTCCCATGTATTGTTTCTGGTTTTTGTCCTCTTATTTGGAGTTGGTTCTATTAAGAAAATTCTTGTATTAAAGAATCACTTTTTCTTTATTGAATCTATAGGGAAGGAAGTAAACATGCATAGATATTATGTTTATTTTAATGGTTTGACTCATAGACAGAAAATAGAGGTGGTCTAAATTTTACCTTTTCGAGTATTATATTTTAGCTAAGGGGTTCAAATACTTGGGCTTCACACTAAAATCCAATGGATATGTCTCTAGGGATTGGACCCAACTATATGAAAAAATAGAGATTAGAAAAATCTTCAGATGGTGTTGTTGTTAGTTATTTATGGTGAGTGGTTAACTCTCATAACATTAGCATTGGAATCTTTCCTTGTTTATTAGCATTGCTTGGCATACATTCCAATTGGTATACTAGAGGAAAGAAGACAAAAATGTTTTAGTTTTTCTAGAAGGGAAGAAAGGAAATGAGGATTCCCTTAGTAAAATGGATAATAATTGAAAAAACAAAATCCCTTGGAGGTTAGGAATTAAAAAAAAAAAAAATCACTTTGAAACAGCCTTGGTATCAAACAACCTTGGCACCCATATCCCACTAGAAGGTCAAATATCTCTTAAATATGTTCTTTCCCTGACCATGGACAAGACCTAAGTTCCATAAATGGTGTGAAAAAATTGTGAATGGCACCCATATCCCACCCAAGCACCATATAAGTCCATTAAATAGGATAGATGTGGTGGATTGAGGCCTTGTTAATGGCCATTGAGCCAAAGAAAATATGTTTAGGACCTAAGGCCCTTTTTATCCTCTCTAGTCATGGTACACACCTTGAGACCTATTCTTATTGTGAAAATGTACAAATGGTTCCAAAGATACCCTACATAGATCTTGTGTGGTTGTTTAAGGACTACATCACAAATCTCGGTCCTGAGAAGATTCAAATAGGGCCTAAGAACCTTATGTTATTTGATATACATTATGCCCAAAACTTGTGAATGGTGACCATATCCCACCCAAATTCCATATATCCCTTAGAAATAGGGCATATATGCAAGATACCAGATATATAAAATATGCAGAACAGAAATAAAATGCTAGAAATGGCAGAATAACAATAAAATATCCAGCATAATCTTCACAATACACAGAAATGATATACGAAATAGCAATAGAGAAATCACTTTGATTCAAAAAGCAATGTTCACAGGTCTCTTCGAGGTGGCAACCTCCAGTCGATCAGAGCTCTGTTACAATAATCTCCAAGCTAGGGTTCTCATACCCTCACCCCTTATTTATACTAAACATGTCTATTAAGAGAAGCATATAGAGGAAGATCCTTCTAGAAGCGGAAGCTTCTATTAGTGTTTGCACTCTTTTCGTCGTGTGATGAGCAAAAAGCGAGTGCTTACATGTCTAGTTGGGCTCTGCTAGTCATGACAGCTGTATGGTAAAAGGTTAGAAAGAAAACAACTAAGCTATTAACAAGAATTAAACAAAAACTAAATAAAACTATG
>JZKD02S1809131.1:260649-272194 GCA_000966675.3 Picea glauca
TATTAGGTCTTCTTACATCCGCCTTATTCTATTTTATTGAAAGGCCTTATTAATATTGACCTTTATTACATCCGAATACATTGATCTAACTATGTGCGGGTTAGGACCTTAACAATATATCCATATATCCCTTATGAAAGTTCTCAAATTCAAGGACCATGAAATAGGCCTCAAATAACCATGTAGATCTTATTTAAGAGATATTTGACCTTCCAGTGGGATATGGGTGCCATTAGGATTTTTTTTGCACCATATATGTAATTCAAGGTTTATATCATCACCAAGGGAAAAAAATCGGGGCCTTCTTCCCTAAATGAATCTTTTTTATGCTTAATGGCTAAGCTTGTTAAACAAATTCAAATTTTTAAGCAATAGAAATATTAAATTCTTAAATTTAAATGGTATATGTTTGGTAAACAATATTTAAAATTTCATAAATTAAGTAATTTAGATCCTTCTTAAATTCCAAATTTCATAAAGGCGAAGATGGCTCCCTCACCCTGACATGTAAAACTCCCTCACCCTGACATGTTTCAAAATGAAATCTTTAGCACTAAAAACTTATTGTAAGGGCAGAGAATTTATTTCCCTTATTTGGGCACGGTAAAGGCCTCTAAACACATCCATTTTGCACAAAACCACCAAATGGCAACTATAAGACCACTCCAAGGTAAAATAACCCAAAAAGAGGTCAAGTGACATGGTTGGAGGCTTTGTTCACAACATATGATGCCTAGAAGGTTTATTTTCCATCATAAGGATATTGTTTCCCTATTATGATCATGGTCAATGCCTTGAGATTTTTCTTTAGTGAGGAAAACATCTTAATGGAAACCATATCCACCTCCCAGGAAAAGGACCCCCTAGTGAGGGTTCATGTCATAGTTCTAGGTGTTGATCATAGCGCTTGAGCTCATGAAGGTTCAATTAGGGCTTAATGTCATTTTCCCCCCCTTGACCATGTTTAGGAATTAAGATCGATTTCCAATGCATAAAACCTACTAATGGTTCCCACATCCCACTCATAGACTTGCAAGCAACCCATACAATGGACTCATGCGTTGGCTTGAGCACTCATTCAAGGCTCTTGATCTCAAGAATATTCAACAATATCTTGTGGCACTTGTTTTCCTTCCTCGAACATGGTCAAGATCCTATGATATATACTCAGTGCACAAAACCTCCTAATGGACTCCATATCCAACTCTGATGCTAAAACCCCCTTAGAGAGGGCTTGTGTTATGGTTTGTAGGTGTTGTTCATGGTGATTTATCCTAAGAAATGATGTTTAGGGAACAAGGTCCAAGTTTTTTCCTCCCCTAACCATGGAATTTGAGCTCAAGAAGGTTCAGTTAGGGCTTAAGACCCTTCTTTCCCCCTTAACCATGTTAATCCCTTATAACCCATAAACTCTATACATTTTAACCACTACAATTGTTAACCTATATTAACCCTAACCCTTATCACCCCTAAATACTATAGCTTGTATCTCTCTTAATTGTTATAACCCCTTATCCTTAACACCTATAACATATATACCCTTCATGAGTACCCCTTTGACCTATCACTACCAACCTTAACCCACATTAAAACTAACCTCAATCATCCCTAAATCCTATAATCCTTATCATTATCAACCCTTATAACCCATTACCCCTAAGCTATAATGCATATACCTTTACACCCTAGATGGGGTGCCATGAAGCACGGGGCAGCCACATAGAACAGGCCAGAGCCCAACCATAAATATGGTAGGTTGGATCCCCTCCCCTCAACATTAAATGAGAGATCATCATTACTTCTTGTCAAGCAGTGAAGGAATACTCCCTCGCACGAGAAGAATGATGACCATGGGATTCAGTGAACGGGAGATGTTGGTGGAAGCAGTCATGTCGTTCCTCTATGCTCTTATCCAAAAAAGCAGTGATTCGGTCCATTTCACCATAACTTCACACCAAGCCAGAAGCTCTGAGTTCTGGTGTAGCTACCAGCAGATTTCTAGCATGCTTACGCTCAGAATTAGCACCCTCCATTACTCCCCCATGTCGAGGGAAAGAGGCAGGTCATGTCGTGTCCCTCCCTGGCATAGCTTCGCAGCACGACATAGGAGGAGGCAATAGTTAGAGTGGGAACTTTCCATAGCCCACACTCAACGCAGAGAGAAGGTTAGGACGCCTCCCATGGCATATGTGGAAGAAGTGAGCCCGGAGGAACCAATTCAGTTCCCTCTAGAATCCCTCCTCTTCACCGGGTCGAATAATTGGCAGCCCCCCAGTCAATTTACAGTGAAAGCTAGTGCACCAGACACATACGGGCCTGTGCGGGAGGAAAAGGAGGCCTACACTTGCATAGTGGAGGAGGAATTCCCCAAGGAATTCCTCCACCTTGACTCCAATGACGTTGTCCTTCTAGGTGATTTCAAAATCTCAAGCACAGCAGAGGAGGTCGAGGAGCTCGGGATGGAGGATTACAAGGAAGGAGCACAAGAGGCAACAAGCGAGGAAGGAGGAGGTATGGAGGTTGAGGGTGGTCTTTTCCTAGCACCACCAGCTATTACTATGATCCTCGAACCATGGAAAGACCCCTCGTCATTCGTCCACCTGAAGAAAATAGTACAAGTGTTCGATCTTCGAGGCCAGATGGTGGATTAGATCCATCGTGACATACTCATGCACCAACGCATCGACATGTTATATGAGGCTTACTCAAATGCACCAACCGGCCAAAAATGACCGACGTGCGCAAGGCCTTTTGTGTTGCAGACTTGGAATGGGCCTCACAACAGCGACCACAATGGAGATGCTAATAGGTAATTCTATGGATTGGAGTTCAGTCCGGCTCCTTGCACTACTACAACGCAATTTCATTTTATTGCTTAGATGCTTGTTTAATTTCCAGTCCAATGTCCATTTTTACTTCCGTTTTAGATTTTTTGACTACTCAGAACAGTGGAGTAAAGACTTAAGGCCACCACCTACCCTGGTTTCCTTTTGGCAGGGCAGATGGTGGACCACCAATTTTTTCATGAACATCATAGTCTACCATCTGTCCCAGTTTCCGTTAACTCGGCGGAACAATTTGTAGACTGTTTCTATGTGCTTTTTTGTATTTGCAAAGTTTTAATAGGATTCGCCCTTTTTTGTTCACAAAAAAAAAAAACACATATACCTTTACTTCTTTAACTTATCAACACCAACCTTCATAATATATAACACCTATTAACCCATACAATCCTTATAACTCTAATTCATAAATGATATAACCCATACCCATTATAATCCCTTACTAACCCAATAAAATACAACACCTATAACCTCTAATAACCTCATCCCCAAACTTGCAATACTTCTAAATTAAAATATATATTAATTAAAATTAACAAAAAATCATAATTAAAATTTATATTATGATGAATTTAATTAAAATATGCATTAATTAAATTAACAAAAAATAATAATAAAACATTAAAAAAAACAAAAAAAATACAAATGACAAAGTAATCCTCCCGTGCCCATTCATTTCAAAGAAAATTGGGCATGGTCCATCTACTATCATCTTGGATCCTGCATGAGGTGGAAACTACACAACACACAACAGGAGAGGATAAAAACCAGCCCATACAAAGCATTCGCAAAGGAGAAAAACCCCATACTAGCTTACATTCCCAGTCGACATACATATTTGTGTTTGCAGAGGAGCAAAACCCCATCTGACAAATGTAGAGGAGTGGAGATATTAGGTCTTAGATTCCTAGCCTCCATACATATTTGTGTTCATAGAGGAGAAAAACCCCATCCGACAGAGGTATAGGAGTGGAGATATTCGGTCCAGAGGAGTGGTGATATTCGGTCCAAGATTTCGATTGGACATCGATAGAGGTAAAGGAGCGCCCCTATCCGGACAAACCTGTGGAGATGTCGTGAAACTCGATAATGTCTATCCTCTGTCTCTCTAAAATCGGTAATCCATCTTTGTTAAATGTAGTTAAAACCCTAGTTTTAACATTGGCATCATTGTGAGAATAGTCTTATGTTGAAACATGTGTTTGCAACACACTTTACGTTGACTCCCTCCATAGATATCTTCACAGATTTATTCTTCTTATTTTCTCTATTATCTTCATCTTTTTCCTCAACTATGTCTTTGTCTCCATCTTCAACTATGACTTCACCTTCATGCATGCATGTTCCATTCGCCATTTCTTTCACCAGTTGCATCTTTTCCATTTCTTAAGTAGATCGTGACATTCTCCTCATTCATTTTTGTTACTATAATTCTCTTGTCAATTGTGATCATCCATTCCTCATCCAATGTTTTTTTATCCAAATTAAGTAACTACTATTATGTCATGTGGTTCTTACTTTTACCACTGATCACCCCTCTCACGATTCTAATAAAGGTTCTAAGCTTCAATTTAGTATATAAATTTTTCACCCCTGCACTTTTTTGTTGTAGACTTCATGATTCTATTCATTGTAAATACCATGATTACACTCAAGTGTCTTTGATTCTATCATCGACCTCCTCAGATGTTATCCCTCCCTTGGTCCATAACCTCCTTCTTCCTATCACTCTTAAGACGTAAACCCCAAACTTGATAATTTTCTCACCTAGTAGATTTTGTAGAGTAGAGTTGCCTCTTGGGCTTCTAGGCCTCTAATTCAACTTTGCAAGTCTTCCTGACTAAAGAGGAAATCCCCTCGTAGTTTTTCACTCTCCTCTCTTTCATGGGTGGTGTTACCACTCATGGTGCATGGAAACTTGTTGCATTATTTGAAGACCTTTTTTCAGCAGCTTGTTCATGGAGGATGTATATTTTGGAAGGCATAGTTGTAGTTTTGATGAAAACTTACTCATTTAGGATTACCTTTTGAGGCATCATTGCATATTTTGAGGCGTGGTGGTGCATGTGGCAAAGTTTTGCCTTTTTGGAGCCCTTATTGGTACATTTTCATGCATATTTTTTTATTGAGACTGCATCTTACACATACTGAGGTACAATCATATATTTCAAGGCATGTCAGATCCCATGGAGTGGTATTGGATTCTTGAAGAACACCCTTCATGTGATGGTTGCGCTCGTCGCTCTAGTGCCCTCATACTTGTCAAACGTTTTCCTTGGAAGGAGAGGATATCATTTGAGTGGATTAATATATTTTTTTGGTTGTTGGAATGTAGTGATCATAATTTGTTGAGATGAAAAGTGCTCTCCATAAATAATTTTTTTAATGACAATGTAGGTGGAAGATAGCATAGATTACACAGCTAAAGGAGATCATTGGATATCCTTGAGGAGGTGTTACACCTCAAAATTACTCACTTCGATAGTGTCGCAAGTGTCGTCATTACAAGTGTTGTAAGTGTCGCATCTTGTCCGCAAGTGTTGCATCTTGACCGCAAGTGTTATAAGTGTTGCTAACATCATACTGCCTTATTGCCTATGTCATGCCTCCAACGACATGACAGGGACACTTAGGAAACCTCAAAGACTAGTTTTGAAGAGGAGGAATCAATCTATTAGAAGTACAAGCCTTTTTCCACTGAAAGAACCACTCAAAAATGGGTTTTAGAGGGGAGCGTTCCCCTATACACTGTCGAGGAGTGTTGGCGCTCCCTGGCCTTCTTTTGGGGGAGCCCTACCTTTTCTGGGTATGGACAAGGAGAGCTTGGTGAAGTTGTTGCACTACATCCATGGTTGTAAGTAACACTTTGTTCTCATCAATATAAATTCATGCTTGGTCTGTTTCCATTGAAGTTTGTTATGAATATGAACTTGTCTTCTTCATAAGATAGATCTGTATTTGAGCTAATCTCAATAGAGTAGGAAGTTCATTGTATCTTTGTTTTTTTTACAGGACCTATTGAGGAGCTTAGGATTGAAGCTCAACTTGGACTTTGCAAGGACGATCTCCATTAAAAGGCACATACTTTTATTCTTCCTCTTCATACATTAACTTAATTAGATCTAAAAGGAAATTCAGTGTCCACATTAAGCACTTTTTTGTCTTGGCCTTAAAGAGTTAGGGACCTCGAGAGAATCCACTTGTCCGCAGGAGGATTTCTCTTCAACAGGAGGGTTTTATTGAATAAATTTATTGTCATGGGAGGAATTCCTCTGTGTGATTCTACTTGCAAGACACTGTAGGCTCATATGTAAACACTTGGAATAATTCGCCTTCTCAAGGACAATTTTTCCCAATAAGAGGAAGCCATATTAGATTTGTGTTTCTATAAGAGGTGCTTCACCAGAGGAAAGATGTCCAATTTTTTCTTGAGTATTTTAGTATGGAGGTAGTTGAGGGATTTATCTATAAAAGAAGGATGGAGTTCATCTCCAAGGGTGTGATTCTTGGAGGTGTATAAGACTCGGTATACTTGATTGTTGCGGCTAGCAAGATAAATCTTTTAGGGATTCCATCTTCCTCATTCACTCTCTTATTGACCACCTATTTCCTCAATTCGTTCATTTTTGATTATCTTTGTTTAGTTCATTGTCTTGACTAGGGCTAAATTCAATATGGCATTCCTTAGTTGAGACTAGTCACCACTCCCTTGTTATCTTCCCTAAGAGGTTATATTTGGTGGTTGCATCATGTAGCCTATAGCTATAAGGTCACCTTCATTTCCATGAAATTTCCTTCCTCTGAATGCTCTCCTCCTACCTTCGATGGTGCTTAATTAATGTTGTTTCCTTATGTTCATTTTCCATCCCCATGCTAACATTTTCACCTCATGCCTTCAACAATGCATTTCTAGAATCAATGACACATGCCCTCACTAATGTCATCTTATGGATAATTTGTACGTCATGATGACCATAGCTAGATCTAGATGAATACCAATGAACATATAATATGACTATATTTCATTATTTTTGAACCATCAACATAGGATTATCAATGGTTAACTATCAACATGTTCAAAGCAATTTTATAGTGGGATTTGTTTATTATAATAGTGTTGGTCCCTCATCAAGGCAACACTCATTCAAAACATATTTCAACCATAAGTAACATTTATTTCATAGAGGTATTATGACCCGAATTCAAATGTATCATGTTACACATGTTATGGTTTCATATTGTAATTAACATGATTATCATCATGAACATAGGTATGCTTGCCTCATTGATAAGATTATAGAACATGTTCACATCACAATTGTTGTTATGTAGATGATATTGTATCTCTCTCCAAGGTTGGGTAACCTTCAACAAGGTTCCCAATGCCTACAATATATTGACTCTATTTTTCATAATTAAAAAAAACCCTTTATGAATGAACACGATAAGATATTGGTCAACAAGGCGAAGCCCCCATGATCCTTATGAGTATTCAAGATATGTATGGTGGTCTCTATAATCATAAAAGTTTACTATGTTAGAAATGATTACATTTGATTCAATGTTGTATAGGTGTACTAAGTGAACTATGACATTTGCATGGTATTTTTAAAATTTGGGTCATTTTGCTTCCATTTATCCGGATAATTAGCTCATACTTTTTATCATTAGCAGTACTGCACACATAGTAATCTATCAAGAAATTATTTCTTTTCTTAAAACCTCTTGTTCCTTCCCATAGATAGTTTTCATCGAAGTTGAAATTCTTGCATTTCATTTTCCTCTTGCATGGTTTAAAGAGTCAAGTCAAAACGCCATAAGTTTCACGACCACTCCTTTGAGTAACAACAGCCTAAAATCAAGCACTAATTAAAATTTATCTAACGACTTTTCTAGGGCTCTTCAAACCCATCTTAGCTTAGGTGTATAGAATTGGAATAGGATTGTGAGAATAACTTTCCAAAGCTACTAAACAAACATAAAGCCTTGAGTTAGGGAGTGAAATCCAGTTGTCATATCACTAACTTTGGGAAGCCCTTCTAACACAAGGGTCAATCATGAGGTCCCATTGGGGCCCTCAGAGTAATAAACCCTGATTTGTTGTTCTTGGTGTCGAATGTTGACTATCCCCCCTCTTCTTTGGTATAATAGGTGGTACCATAAAGGCCATAATCTTTTAGACTTCCTACACAAGGTGACAACACAGGGAAGGTGGTGTTGTACCTGGGATTGACGTTGGCTAGACTCACTAGGACTCCTTGGAGGGTTTCCCACTGGTTAGTGAGGTAACTTGCACCAGGGTGTTAGTTCGTTAAGTAGGTTGTCACTGTAACTTTCCCACCCGCCAGAACTCAGCCCCTTCGTGCATTGATTCTGTGATGTTGGATTCCATCACCAAATAGCGCTTCTTTGTGAGAAGGTTTATTTGCATGCTTGACTCCTAGATTAATTAGTGTCTGTTGTTTTTTCTCCTTAGTGGCCTTAGGATTGGGTTTGTGTCTAATGGCATCAGTTTCGGGTTAATTCCTCATTTGATCAATACAAAATATAGATACCATTAAAATAAAAGGGAATAAAGAGGTAACACATAGCTCATACCTAACTTACGTCTTATAATTCTCCAACATTGTTCTTTACACTTAGTGCAACAAACACCAAACGGAATGGTTTACATAGTCTCACATATTTGTACATGAACCATAGATTCACAATCTTTCATGAAGAGGTCTGGGAGAAATGCCTCCATGCAAAATTGTCCACATCATAATTGTCCATGTCCTTGATGGAAATATATAAAATTCCCTTGAAGATAATTTAGTCATTTTCCTTCTTAAAAAGGATGATCCCATTTTGGAAGTGGTCAAAGACTACTTTTATACCCCCTCTATCTGGTAAATGCTACTTCTTATACTAGCCTTCCCCTACAATAGGGAGTGTTGTGTTTGTTTTCTCGAAAATAAGTGAGGTTCCTCTTCTTTCTCCCAACATTCTCCCAACCTCTTGGACAAGAATACATGCAACCTCAAAACTAACGATTAGGGAAACTAGAATCCAATCATGAACATGTTCAACATTCCACCCTATTGCATCCATGGTATATGAACATGTACTCATCCAAGTATGGGAGGTGAAGGTAGGAATATACAACCATTCAGTTTGCCTCCAAGGTGTTGAGATAGAGAGGCCTTGATATATTGTGAGGTCCTCACATTCAACTCACTAAACCTCCCTCTTATCTTGAAACCCACCTCTCTTCCAAGCAAGAGGGAAGCCCCTCCTCTTAGATCAATAGTTTATTCCCTTGATCTGACCCTTTCCCAGCCTCTTCAACATATCCCAATTTTGATGGAACATATATCTTTCCTTCTTTCTTTCAATTGGTTGCTCCACTCACTATCCATGGCCCAATTGAACCTTGGGTATCCCCATCAACCATGCCATTATCCCTTAGATCCATGAGTCTTGGTACATCTATATTGATGGTTCCTCAAACTTTACCTTGAACTTATATCCTTGATATATTCTAAACAAGCAAAGTAAATGTGTAGCAACAACAATTGGCCCCTTACAATCAAAACTTTCCAAAACTTAGCCAAGGAATGTAGTTGTATTCTAAATACACCACATAAAAGCTTCACCACCCAAATATAGTTGTATTGTAAATACATCCTCCCACTTTCCCCTTATAATATGCAACCATTCACTAAGCTTAATCCAATTTTTATCTTCACAAAAATGTGGTGTTGCCATTAATTCTTAAGCAACAAATACTTGAAATATAGGTTCAAATAACAATTGGCGTAGCTTACTCTCCAATGCACATATGAAGTTGAAATTGTAGGTGGATATTCCTCTTTCAATATTCTTCAAAACCCCTTTTGCAACATGTGAATAGGAGGTATTGTTAAAATTTCCTCAAGCCAAAGCTTCTCCAATATTAATTTGTACCCTAGAATGCATCTCTTTCTTTGTCTCTAGGATTAGTAGGTGCATGGATTTTGAGACTACAGAGTTACTAACCATTTGTTGGGACATGGGTAATAGCTTAATGTCTTGAATTGTCTTCCATAAACCTTATTTGGTTGACATTTCCAATGTTTTTCCACATTATAGGCACTCCACTAGATATTTCCTTGTGATAGGATATAATAAAAGAGGCTCCCTTTCAAATCATATTTACAACCCCAATCTACATTAGTAAGTTGAATAAGAACTAGATGGCATTAAACTAACACAACTATTTGAGACTTCTTAGCCCTTATTAGCCTATTTAACTCAATTGATTAGACAAGAAGAAGAAAATTACATGTAGGGAGGAGTTGTGTGCCCCCACCACCTTTTGGGAATTAGCAACATAGTAGACCAAATTCCCACCTTCAAAAGCAGGGGGGGGATTCATGTAGTCATTAAGTGTTTCTATATGTCTTGCTTGCAAACTTGGACCTACATGATAATTGTAGTCTTGTTTTACAAAAACTGATATTTTCCTCTTGTAGGCCTCAAATTGGAGTAGTTCTCATGAAGATATTGTTAGTGTTCTCCCTCCTTGGATCATTGTCACTGTAAACGTTGTTGCACCTTGAATGATTCCATAAGACACTATAGCACTAAACACAATGCTTCAATTGTTACCACACCACTAATTAGTGGCTGACTCTCCCACACCCATCTTCTCAACCAAGTTATGCATGTCAAGTGTTGCAACCCAAAACACTTCCACTAAGGTCTTGTTGTGGTTTTATTTCTAGTGACTCACTTGCTACCTACAACCTTATCATGTCGCGGACCTATCCAACCTATAAATTCACACTCTTCTATATTTGACTACGATGTATTATACATTAAGATTTATCATTCCTTTTCTCCACCAAGATAATGACACTTTTTTCATCGCAACTTAAGACAAATCGTTATGCACCATATGCACAACTTGTTTCACTCTTGTGAGAACCTCACCCATATTGCAATGCAGGTTGTAATGTGTTTGGCTACACCATGTCAAGTTCCTAAGTCACAACCGACTCATCCCATTCACCTTCACCTTGATCAAGATAGTACACCTGGAAAGTGTCAGACATTTGGCTTAGGTTGATGGATTGTTGGTTGTCATTGATGTCAACTATTGGAGAGTGATATTGTAGATTGATGTCAACCCTAATTGATTGATGTCAAGCCTTGGAGAAAGTACGGTAGTGAATTCCAGTAGCACAAAGGTTTGGGTAATAGATCCAAGTTTGTTTGATGTAAATATGACTCATTATTGTCATGTCATGGTTGATAATAAGTACAAATGGATGAAATACAAAGTGTTCCCCTTATGGTGAAATCAATCACGGGAAGATGCTTTGCGGATTGAGTTATCCTAGAAGTATGGTTAGAGAACCCATGATTATTTGTGGAATAATGAGATGAAGGTTAGTGAATTTTTTAGTGAAACTATCCTAGATGGATAGTGTTTTTCATGCCATTTCCGGTGGTATGTGGAACGTCACATAACTACTCACGGTTAGAGAGTTATGTCCATGAGAAGTTGGAGAACCCAGGTTTGGGTAATGGACCCAAGTTTGTTTGATGGATAATGGCATGTGTTTTGATATATTTTTAGGTAATACTATTCTATATGGATATTACATGTCATTCCATTTCTGGTGGTATGTGGAACGTCACATAACTCCTCACGATTTGAGAGTTATGGCCTTACG
>JZKD02S1809131.1:274513-292329 GCA_000966675.3 Picea glauca
GTGTTACAAATGTCATAACTATGGACACATATCCAGTGATTGTAGAAGCATGATCGATACTTCCATGAAAGAGAATACTGATATCAGATATAAGAAAGTATGGATAAGAAAATAGGAAGAACAGGTGAACAAAGACCAAGTACCAAAGATCACAAGATTGGAAATAAAACGAGATGAAGAAAATTCTACAGAGAAAATAAAAGATGTCAGATACAAAAAGGTTTGGAAAATAACTGAAAGAAATGAAGGATAGGTAAATAAGGAACAGGTTCAAGAGATTATACTTTCAGGCATTGTAGTGAAAGGATAATCCACATATAGAAATAGAGAAGTCAAAGATCAGAGAGATAATGAATCTACAATTGAAGACGATGATGAATCTACCAATGAAGATGATGATGAATACACATCTGAGTAGGAATTGTTCTCAGCCATCCGGCTTAAAGACTCCCAAGTAATATGAATATTAGACATGAGGATTCTATGCGATAGTTGTGATAGACCAAAGAACCATCCTTCAAGCAGCTTGCAGAGTTTGAGAAGACAGATTCAGAGAAATCAATTAGAAGAAGTATAGTTTGATAGATTAATCAAGACTTCATGATAGTATAGTGATAAATGGGTCAGCATTATGGATAATTGCACAAGTAGAGTCTTAGACAGTATGGACAGAGATGGATTCGTAAGAACACTTAGTAGGTTTGGATAGATATATGATAGTGGACGACAGAATGGATTCATAGATTGGTTCAGAGAATGGTTCAAAGAAAAATGAACATTATCAATATGGATGATAATTACATAGGAAATGGCTCGAACAATGCTAATGGATTCCAAATTGACAGATATTTTTTGGACACATGCAGTGCATACATCAGTTCACATTCAAAACAGAGTAATTCTCAGAAACAACAATGAAAAAACTACCTATGAACTATGAAAAGGAAGTGCAGACAACAACCTCTACATCAAGGTAACTCAAGATAATATTTTATTAATTGAAATTTATGTTGATGATATTGTTTTGGAAGTACTAATGACGGGTTAAGCCAGAAATTTGCAAAGGATATGCATAACTAATTTGAAATGTCATTACTTGGAGGACTATCCTTCTTTTTGGGTCTTCATATATGTCAAAGAAACCATGGAATTTTTATTTCTCAAACTAAGTATATCAAAGAAATGCTAAAGAGGTTCGGAATGGAAGATTGCAAACTAGTTACCACTCCTATGCAAACTAGTTGCAAGTTGAGCAAAGATGATGATTCAAATTCTACAGACCAGAGGAAATACAGGTCAATGATTGGTAGCTTACTATATGTGACAACATTCAGACCAGATGTAATGTAGGAAATTGGACAGGTGGCACGATTTCAAGCAGCACCAAAGGAATCCCATGTATTAGCAGTGAAGAGGATTTTCAAATATCTCAAAGGAACATAAGAGTTTTCATTATGGTATCAAAAAGGAAAGGATCTATCACTTATTTCCTACACAGATACAGATTGGGCAGGTTGTATTCATGACCAACGAAGCACCAATGGAGCAGCATTCTACTTGGGTGAGTGTTTAGTATCATGGCTAAGAAAGAAACAATCATCAATATCTTTATCTATAGCCGAGGCAGAGTATATTGCAGCAGCGTCATGTTGTACACAGGTTCTTTAGATGAAACAAACTCTAACAGATACACAGGTTGAGTATGATGAGCCCATTCCAATCTATTGTGATAAAACAAGCGCCATCAGTATCTCAAAGAACCCCGTAATGCACTCCAAGACAAAGCACATTCCAATCAAGTATCACATTATATGGGAGCAGGTTGCAGAAAATAACATCAGAGTTGAGTATGTGGGCACAAAAGAATAAGTGGAAAACATCTTTACAAAACCACTTCCACGGGAAGCCTTAGAATATCTTTGCTAGAGACTAGGAGTAATTTCTACTCCAAAATGAATACTTTTTATTGCTCATCTTATATGTCTTAGATGTACACGAGGAAGCACCATAAATAGGACAAAGGGGGAGAGATTTATCATATGCAAAAGGTAAATGCTTGGAGAGAGAGCATAGAGGCATGTTTCCAAGGGGAGTGATTGTCACAAGGGAAGAATGAGCGATATGACTTAAAAGTGATACCCTTTATCAAAGGGGGAGATATTATTCATATGAAGGGAAAGAGAGTAATTAGAGGATTATAAACACAAACAAAAATTAAAGGCACATAGACAGGGGGAGCAGCCCTAAGGAGAGTTCAGTTAGGGGGAGCAACCCCAAAGGGACATACCCTTTTCCATTGATGTAAAAGGGGGAGAGATAGAAACATTGATAAAGAGTATAAGCATGAATATTATCATGACTAAGTATTTCCATCAATGTTGGTGTTGCCATCAATTCCAAAGGGGGAGATTTTCAGACAGTTGGCTTAGGTTGATGGATAGTTGGTATGGATTGTTGTTTGTCATTTATTTCAACTATTGGAGAGTGATATTGTAGATTGATGTCAACCCTTAGTGATTGATGTCAACCCTTGTAGAAAGTATGGTAGTGAATTCCAGTAGCACAAAGGTTTGGGTAATGGACCCAAGTTTGTTTGATGTAATTATGACTCATTATTGTCTTGTCATGGTTGATAATAAGTACAAATGGATGAACTCCAAAGTGGTCCCCTTGTGGTGAAATCCCTCACGGGAAGACGCTTTGCGGATTAAGTTATCCTACAAGTATGGTTAGAGAACTCATGCTTATTTGTGGAATAATGATATGAAGGTTAGTGAATTTTTCAGTGAAACTATCCTAGATGGATAGTTCTTGTCATGCCATTTCCGGTGGTATGTGAAACATCACATAACTCCTCAAGGTTAGATATTTATGGCCATGAGAAGTTGGACAACCCAAGTTTGGGTAATGGACCTCTTGATGGGTCTTAAATCCCTTGATTCAAAAGCAGGAACCAAACCCACCACCGAGGCCCAATTAGACTCTGCAGCATTTGAGGTGGAATGGTTCTCCAGATATTGCGATCTGGCTAATTTATCGATGGGCTTTTGCATTTTCTTGTGAAGGCTCTCCCTTCAAGTAGAACTGTTCTTTTCTGTATTTTCCTCTTAGGTGGGACTAGTTTGAGAGATGCGAGCCAGCATAAGCCAACTTGACAAGTAACAGGATTGAGTTTCAACTACTAGGAAGAGGTTGCGCTTGGGATAACCCATTGCTCAAACATGCAGACAATGACTCTATGCCAAAGGGTCTATTACTAATACATTAACCAAATGAACATCGAATTATTGTCTGAGAAAAACTATTTAACAGAAAGAAAACACATATGTAATCAAGATCATGGAAAGTAAAACAATTCATCTACCATAACATTCATCACATAACAACACAACGATTTATCTTCATCATTGAATCAAAGAACATCAAAACATTGCACCAGATAACTTGACAACAGAATCAATTGATCTTACATCATTCATGGAACATGATAGGAAGTAGTTCTTCTCCAAGTCCAATCATACACATCTGATTAAGATAGCTTGTCTTTGGTCCAGAAGGACTTCTCTATTCATAGCAATCTCAAAATAATTCTTAACAACCAAAAAAAAGAAAGAGTTCTTACAAAAACCATCGACCCTTGACTAACCGGTCGATGTCTCTATTTATAATATAAAATTCAACTGAAATTAATGGCTAAATACAGTTTGAACCAACAAAAAATCGCCACGTGGCGCGGTCATCCAATAGTTTCTTAAATAGTTCATCTGGGGTATTTCTTGAAACGGATGACTTTCTTCATATTCAGACCAGCTGATAAACAGATCTTCATAGGTTTGGGCCCATGGGAACCTGTGTTTCTCCATTGGGGTTGCATATACTCCTCTGATATCTACTGCATGCATTTGGTACTTTACCAAACTGGCATTTAGTAGTTGCAACATGGTTCAATCTCTAATTGGGTATTTCATGAATTGTTGCACTTGTCCTGGCTTTGCTTCGACTATCTTCACGTATTCTTCGGTCCATAGAGAGTCTTCTTTGGCATACAACTTGAAAAACCTCGCTCGAGCCAATAAACTTATTGGGGGCACCGCATTGGGGGAGCTCAGAATCCCTTATTGTGTCGATGATCCAGCTTCGGTGTTCCTTACGAGTCCTTTGGTGAGGCCACAGGATGAGCTCTCTTCGGTAATCGGGGAAGATTCTTACCTGTAAATCAAGATAGAGGAAGTTTAGTGATTTAAGCAACCTATGATAGGACATAAATAAACCGAAAAGACTAATACATGCATGTGTAGCCCGCTAGTCTTAGTCATTTAATACTTATGTGATCTCAGTCGCTCCTTCGTATGACCTGTGATGACCTAGACGAAGTCGTGCTCCTTTTGGTTAAATGAATTATGTCAATATATAATGGAATGGAAAATCAAGTATGGCATCCATGAGCGTTTTTTTTAAATCATCATAGTAATTATTTGACCTTTGGGGTCGAAGGCGAGCGTGCGCGTGTATCCTCCCAAAAGGTCGGACACCCTAAAAGAAAATTCATTAAATGCCCTCTGAATCCGTATTATCAAATGTATAAAACATCACTTGTTAAATAAGGGAGGTCTAGAGAAAGATCGACAGGGTCATACCAGACGTTCTCTGTAACTTCGATCGACGAAATTTACATGCTCTGGATTGCATCCGTCAAACAACTATGGTGCGTCGAGTCTTTAAACGCCATGTGTGAGGCGCGAGTGTTGCACTGGCACGCTATGTTTCGCTCCTTTGTTTTTCTATAAATTTTGGGAGTTCTGTGGGAAATCTTACGCTTATGTCGAGCTTATACTCTCTGGAATTCTGGTCTGGCGAATTCATCTTGGTGAAGTCCTGCGTAGACGTCCTTCATCACCTACAGACGACCGAGTCGCTACGCTGTTGTGTAATGGGGTCCCCTCCAAACACAGGACAGGGTCCGCAGGCTAGCTGGAGTGCCATGTCTGAGCCCCAGCATGCCTGGGATTCTTTCTGGTCAGCTTCCCATGTCCTTGAAAGTCCAACAGGAGGTGAAGGTTTTGGCTCAAAGATGGTGTCGGCCTCCTCAGCGGAGATTGAAGCTGAAAAGGGTGCATCTAAAAAAGGTATGTTGGTAAACGTACCTTCTCATGCGCAGAAACTACGAAGAAGAGGAAGGCCTAGGAAAAAATCAAGCAAAGGGGAGGAAAACCGCCTTTTGGTCAAGCTAAGTGTACATCCATCCCCTGAGGGGTCTACGATGCCTACCAGCTGGTTGAGGACGGTTGGGAATACTAGTAGAGGAAGCGGGAAATGACAGGAAAAAGCACCAGGTTCTCCCATCGAGAGCCCAGTTCATCAATTAGAGCGGGCTAAACTTGCGATAGCCAAACTTTACCAAGAGAATAGAGACATGCGGCATCGGTTGGCAGCAAAAGACCAGGAGATACCATCATCGCAGAGTCACGTAGGAAGCATAGTTTGGCTGCAGAGATAGCTTCAGGAAGCACAAGATACAATTGTGCAACTGCGCAAGGCACAGTGGGCAGCGGGAGAAAAGAACATAGTGCAGGGCGTGAGTAGCAAACCCGAGAAAGGTTTGTGTCTGGGGAGGCATAATGAGCAATCTGGTGCCTCACATTCTCATGAGTGATTTTTGGGAAAAATTATGTTTCTCTTGCTCTTTTGTTGTAATGATACTCATCTTTTCATTGTTACCAGATCGGTTGGTCGTGGTGTCGGTGCGGCTTAGTTGTATGTGATTTGGCCTTGGCGGGAGCCCTTTGATACTAAGTATCAGAAGTATTTTGAATGTATTATGCTTCCTTATGGATGCAAAAATAGAAAATTGACCATGTTTTCTAATCATAGATCAATAGATTGCACAAATTATTCGATCTTGTAATCGTCGTTGTGGTACTGTTGGTCTGTTGATATGTTTCCCTTTTGTAAAGTGTCTGATATCAAATGATGCTTTCATGGTGTTACCGACCCCAAATCATTAGAAATATTTAATTACAGAAGATAATCGTTGATAGGTTAGGATCTTATTTGGGAGCTTACTCGCGCAGAAAACACTAATAACAGACTAAATACTACGGGTGTCAATATCAGGTGGTATTTGAAAAACAAAAATGACGCCTAAAATATATCAGGGGTCGGAGGTCGGTGATTGTATATCCTGATTTGTGTGGTGTTTACTATTACATTTTTCTGCCGAAACTGAATGGATCAGTCTTCGGCAAAATCCTTCCCGGGGTTGTTTGTAGGAAAGAAACGCTTTCGTCAGTTGACACCGATGAAGGTTGGTACTCGGCTACTTTGACTTTCCAAATGATTTTCACCACCTTACAACTTTTACCGATGCCAAACCTTTGAAGTGTATTGGGGAAACTTCTAGTTCGTTGATTCCTTGAGTGGTTGTCAAGCCCTCTTTATGGTTAAGATGACTCTTCATTACAAGTTCAAATAAAATTTAATTAATTCAATCAGGAAACATATAAGATAAGCGAAGGTATCAGTTTCATAACTGAAGTGAAGACAGTCGATGCAGAAGATTGAGTGGTACCCAAAAAAGAAGAAAAGTCATAGACCTTTTTTAGGGTGTGTTGAGTGCTAGACAAATAACGATTCACTAGGCGAATGAAAAATCTTTGGTTCATAACAGGCATGCATTTATTCATACCTATATATATTACACAATTTTTTTTATTTTTTATTTTTAATGAAAGTATCATTTTAGGGCTTGACCATTCACTGGGAGGGCATCAAGTTCCCCTCTCAAATTCTACAATCCATAGGTACCTGCCCCAATTTTATCGGCCACTTGGAAAGGTCCAAGCCATAGGATTTGAAACTTAGAATGTTTTCCCATTGGTTCGTTTTCTTTGTCCCACTTCAGCACTAAGTCTCCTACCTCAAAGTTCTTTTCTTTAGCCTTATGCTTAACAAACCATCGTTTCACTATCTATTGATGGGCTAAGAATTTTTACCTAGCCTTTTCTCTTTGTTCTTCCAACATGAGCAGAGTGTCAATTCTCTGTTGCATGGACAACGAGGGTTCCTCATTGGAGTCTTGGGCCAATTAGAGAGATGGTAGATAAAGATCGTTTGGGAGAATGGATTCTTGTTCGTAGACCACAAAGTATGGGGAATTCCCTACAGCTTCCTTGGGCATGACTCTATCATCCCATGGAGCGTTATGGAGTTGGTTGTGCCAATTTCTTTGGTTATCTGCAACCGTCTTCTTCAAAATTCTTACCAGGTTCTTATTAGTTGACTTTGCCACATCATTTCCCTGAGGGTAGTAATTTGCAGAGTACTTGATCATGATCCCTTTGTACAGAGAAAACTTTGTTAACAGGGTAGAAGAAAAGTAAGTTGCATTATCAAAGACCCGAACAGAGGGGACACCAAACCTTGTGATCAATTGTTGTTCTATAAATTGGATTTCTACCTTCTCGTTTACATGAGTCAGAGGAATGGCCTCTACCCATATCATGAAATAGTCGGTAGCAGTAAGAATGTACTTGTGGAGTTTTGAAGAACTAGGAGTAATTTATCCTATGATATCCAACCCCCACTGCTCAAAAGGCCTGGAGATAGTCATGGGCTGAAGTGGGATTGTTGCCCTTTTTTCCTTTCCAGCACTTATTTGACAAGTCTTACAGTTCCTGGCATGAGTATAAGCATCTTTAAACAAGGTGGGCCAGTAATAGCTGGCTCTTAGAATCTTGTGGGCGGTAGTGTTCCCTGCAAAGTGTCCTTCGGCAGGGTCATCATGGATTTCCTTCAGCACCTTGTCAACGTCTTCTCGTTCAAGACATCTCAATAGTACCCCATCATAATTGATCTGGAAGAGCACCGAATTTATAAGATGATACTGTGCAGATTTCAATCTCAGGGCTCTCCTTTCCCTAGGGTTGAGGTTCTCGGGACAAGCTCTGTGATGTAAAAGATAAGCTAAATCCTTGTACTAGGAGTCTTGTCTTGGGGATATGTATGCTACTTTGTTGCACCATAGCATCATTTCGTTTTCCCACCAGGGATCTTCATTTACTTGATCATGTGCTTCGGCTGCGATCCTACACAAACCTTGTCCTCTTACTAGCTTGGCAGGTTTTATATCTATATCAAATTCCTGGACTACTACCATCCATTTTCCCCTTCTTTCCCCCATTTCTTGTTGGGTAAACAGGGATCGGACAACAGGGTGCGGTACAATCACCTTAGTGTGATTCTTGAGAATGTAGGACCTGAAATGTTTTACTGCTTTATAGACCGCGTAGGCCTATTTGTCTATGGTGGGATAATTGAGCTCGACTTCTTGAATATTAGTACTCATAAAGGACACTGGGGCTCCATTGTTGTCATCTTCCTTATGGGTTAAAACCGTCGCTAGCGATTGGTCAGAGGTGAAAGTATAAAGGGAAAAGTCTCTATTAAAATTGGGACTTCACAACACCGAAGCCTGAGATATGGCAGCTTTGATATCATTGAAAGCATTTTTTCACCCATCATCCCACTTAAATTCAGCATCCTTGCGAATCATCTTTTGTAAAGGTTTGATAATTTCGGCGACATTGGGAGTGAATTTCCTCACAAAATTGATTTTCCCGAAAAAGGACTGCATGGCTTTCTTTTTATGGGATAGCGGGAGTTGGGCTATGGCCTTAATCCTTTCTAGATCTATGTGAATCCCTGATCGAGATATAATATGACCTAACAACTTACCTTCCTCGACACCGAAGATAGTTTTCTTAGGATTTAGCGACATACTGTACTTCTTGCATCTCTCAAAAATATGGGTTAGGTGTTGGATGTGCTCTTCCCTATTCTTTAAATATATTGTTACATCATCTAGATACACCACCACACGCTTATTGATAAGCCCCCAAAAATTCACATCCATGGCCCTTTGGAAGGTTTCTCCTACATTGATTAACCCAAAAGGCATGCGTTTATAAGCGAAGGTTCCCCATTTGGTTCGGAAGGTGGTTTTTAAACGGTCTTCCTCTGAAACCAACACTTGGTTGTAGCCTGAGAAACCGTCTAGTAAGGAAAAAATCTTCGAGCCCGACACGGTCTGCAGCAGTTGTTCCATCGATGGGATGGGATAATTGTCCTTTTTAAAGCTCTGTTGAGGTTCCAAAAATCTACGCACAATCGGATCTCTCCCAACCTTTTCCTTACTGAGACAAGATTTGCCACCCAGGCGGAATGTCTAACTTGAAAAATTATCTTCACATCTAAAAGCTTCCTCAATTCCTGATACATGAGGGGTTCCAGGGATGGGTGATACTTTCGAAGCTTTTGCTGGAAAGGTTTCATTTCAGGTTTCAACGCGATGGTGTGTTGAATAATACGGGTGTTGTATGTTTTCAAATCCTTATAGGACCATGCGAAAAAATCGTGGTATTGCCTGAATATTTTGAGGTAGGCCTTCCTCTCTCCCTTAGATATAGTTTTTCCGAGATTAACATTCTTCGGGGCCTCTGGAGTCCCGAGATTCACAGTTTCATGGAGGGGGCAGGAGCTACCAGTCTTCGTGTTTTTGGGTCCTTTAAAACAATCCTTTAGATCAAACAAACTCTCTAGATTAGCTATTCCCCTTGGGATTGTGTGAGCCTTCAATTTTACGACATCTTGTCCTACTTGGGGATTGGTTTCAATTGTTTGTTCTTAGAACTCTTCATCATCTATGGCTAGGTCTTTGAAATTGTCCCCGTTGGTCAAGAAGTTTATGATATGCTCGTCACCTTCAAAAAATTTCCAATTAGAAATGTTGTTCGGAACCGACGATTTGTAGAGAAGCTCTACAATGAATCGGGAAGCTTCATAATCTTCTAAAGGTGACAGCCTGGAAGCGGCTGTGGCTAAGGAGTCGGCAAGAATGTTCTTTTCTCTAGGTATCACGGTAATATTGAAAGCATCAAAGCGCTCTATTAGCCTATGCACCTCCTGCTGGTAATTCTTAAGATGAGGCGAATTGCAATGTATAGTGTTCCTCACTTGCCTAACAACAATCTCATAATCGTCGAAAACCTTCAATTCCTTGACACCCAGATCTACGGCTTTCTTTAACCCTTGTACTAGAGCTTCATACTCCGCAGTGTTGTTGGTACATTCAAATTCTAGCCTACAAGATAGGAAATAACGTCGGCCTTTAGGATTGATAAGGATACACCCTGCTCCTGACCCTTCTTATGATTTCTATCCATCAAAGTAGAGGGTCCAAATCTGGGAAAGGAAATCGCTCTTTCCTTGTTTTATATTGATTTATTGCTTACCGATCTCTTGTCTCGTAAGCTCAATCACAGGATTTTGGCAAAAGAGAGTGTTCCCTATCGGCATCGGTGGTTCCTCTTGAAATATTATTTCAGAGTTTTGGGTAAGAGGAACAGTGGAAAATCGAGGAGAAAAGTCCCCGAAGTGGGAATCATAGGAGTAATTGCCCAATACTGGGAAATCGGTAGATGCGGGTTCGTTCGGGGTTTCTAAGTCAGTGATTGTATGCTTTAGATATCTTTCCCTGTCGATTCTGATCATCTTCTTGTATCCTTTTAGTGGTAACCAAAGGTGTGCCCAGTCCGTACTAAAATATCTATTCATCTTCTCAGACTAGTCACGACTCAACAGCAATCCATATGCCTCTGGGATATCTACTACAATGATGTCAATTATTTGCACAAAATTAGGATGTGTCGCTATCCTGATCATTACATCTTTGAGTTCTCCCATAACCTTGACTTGGGTTATGTCCAGTTGTATGACATGCTTATCACTTTGGAGAGGGACAACACCCAACTTATTACAAACTACCAAGGGCATTACATTAGAAGACGCCCCGAAATCTATCAAACAATTGTGAAGATTATGGTTGAAGACTTCAAACGTTAGAAGGAAGGGTGGGACAAAATGTCTCTCCTTCTTTCCTTCCGTGTAGGTATTTACAGTCGGCTTGCTCAACGGATCGGTTGGGGATAGGTTTTTCTACTGACCATTGCCAGCCGTGGAGTCTTCTATAGAGCCCAAAGCTTGCAACAGAAATTCTTTATGCTGAGGAATTCTACATATATCCATAACTGATATATTAGCCTTTAGCTTCTTTAAATCTTTGACTACGTTGTAATATAGTTTGGGAGATTCTCGGGTATGGATGCTTATAGGCTTCTTATCGGGGGAGAAAGGTATTTTAGGGAGATCGGGGATTAACTTACTTTGTGAGGTCGGGCGGCGTTGGTATCTTTCGAGTTGGGTTGACCTTTACTATGTGTCTGTGCTACCGAGACTTCTATGGGTTGTTCCCAAGGCTTAAATATATCATCTGAAGACACGATCACGTCAGGATCCCATATCAGCATGGTTGTGTCTCGTGGTGGGTCAGCCTCTTCCTGATAGATAATATTTATGACTGGATTACCTGACTGTTCGTTCAGGGAGACCTCATCTAGAAAATGATTGGCCATCAAATTCATGGCGTGTACCCATTGAGGAAATTCTCTTTCAGAGTGGTTCTCCTGGTGATAAGTACAGAAAGAATCAAATGCAACATTCCCTAGGTCAATGTTTAAGTTGGTTGGGGGAGGTTCAATCGCTTTGAAAGGATGGTTCCTTTTGAAGAACGGCTTATAGGGATTTTGGCTTTGGTTTCCCTCCTCTACTTTCCTCTTCATGTTTATGATTTCATTTGACAATTTCTTAACCATGCGTTGTAGGTCTTATATATCTTTGTTACCTTTGTTAGGAGTTTGTTCGGTCAGTTTCCCCGGTGGCCTAATCAAAAGGAGACCCCTCCTGGGAGGGGGCTGGGTTTCTCTTTTTACAAGAGAGGCCCGGCCTTCTTTACATCCTTTCGTTTGGAATTCTATCGTTTTGTCTTCTTAAAAAAATTCCGCAAGGGTTTGTTTGGCGGATCTTTTTACGAACATAGAGATAGAAGCTGGGAGCGCGTTAGCATAAACCTTGATTTGTAACTCTTGAATTGGTTTCATCGCGGGATAAAATTTATTCAAGATGGTCGTGAATGTTTGATTGAAATCCTTAACCCTCTCCTTCGGGTTCATGGTAGCTGCGGACAACTTAGCCATCAGAGCTCCCGTAGTAGTCTCTTCTTCAAATTTGTCTAGGAAATCCTTTTGGAATTTAGTCCGGCTGGTTATAGATCCTACTAGAAAATTAAAATACCACGTGGAGGCTGAATTCTCAAACGTGTAGGGAAAAAATCTGCAGACTACGTCTTCATGTTGAACATTCATAAGTCTAATCGTGAGTATGAATTTCTTGATATGGTCTTCAGGTAAACCTGAACTCTCGGGATCGTACTTGGGAAGCAACTTCTCTGGGTGTCGGGGCAGATTATGTGCCCGTCCAGGGACGGCCACGGTGTCTCCGACTAACCAAGGTTGATTGTTTTGAATCAAGATTTCCCTTTCTTCTTCATGGTTATTCTCATCCTCCATATATTTGGGGTCTGATTCAAACTCTTCTTCTTCTTAAACATCATTTGGCTCAGAGACGTCGGCGGCTGGTGTTTCGGGTATCAGATCAAGAGGTTCTTGAATTTCGGTGATCGCGAAATCTATTAAGTCTTCTACGGAATGTGCGAAAAATTCGTCGGGAGTGCTAACCACCGGTCTACTCTATTTTTTTCTTCAAGGGAGGATGGGAGCTAGGGACAACGCACCGATATGTCGGTCGTAGGCTCTAGTGATTCTCCAGAATTGATCAACTTCCTCATGAGGATGGGTGTAAGATATTTCAGGGTGAAAAGGTTCTTCCTCGTGCTTGTGTGAGTTATCTGTTTCAGGAATACTTGGCATGTGTGGATTTTCTTGTGACGGACTAGCCATGCATGTGGGCTGCTATGAATCTATAGGCTGTTTGAAATACTATACAAATTATATACTCGGCCATTCATTCTCAGGCCCTCTTTCTAGCACCAATTCTGTTGATGGGTCTTAAATCCCTTGATTCAAAAGCAGGAACCAAACTCGCCACCAAGGCCCAATTAGACTCTACAGCGTTTGAGGTGGAATGGTTCTTCAGATCTTGCGATCCGGCCAATTTATCGATGGGATTTTGCATTTTCTTTTGAAGGCTTTCCCTTCAAGTAGGATTGTTCTTTTCTGTATTTTCCTCTTAGGTGGGACTAGTTTGAGAGATGCAAGCCAGCATAAGCCAACTTTACAAGTAACAGGATTGAGTTTCAACTACTGGAAAGAGGTTGAGCTTGGGATAACTCGTTTCTCAAACATGCAGACAGTGATTCTATTCCAAAGGGTCTAGTACTAATACATTAACCAAATGAACATCGAATTATTGTCTGAGAAAAACTATTTAACAGAAAGAAAACACATATGTGATCAATATCACGGTAAGGAAAATAATTCATTGACCATAACATTCATCACATAACAAAACAATAATTTATCTTCATCATTAAAGCAAAGAACATCAAAAAATTGCACCAGATAACTTGACAACAGAATCGATTGCTCTTACTCATTTACTACATCATTCATGGACCAGGATAGGAAGTAGTTCTTCTCCAGGTCCAATCATACACATCTGATGAAAATAGCTTGTCTTTGGTCCAGAAGGACTTCTCTATTCATAGTAGTCTCAAAATAATTCTTAACAACCAAAAAAAAGAAAGAGTTCTTACAACAACCATCGACCCTTGACTAACCGGTCGATGTCTCTATTTATAATATAAAATTCAACCAAAATTAATGGCTAAATATAGTTTGAACCAGCAAAAAATCACCACGTGGTGCGGTCATCCAACAGTTTCTTTAACAGTTCATCTGGGGTATTTCTTGAAACATATGACTTTCTTCATATTCAGACTAGCTGATAAACAGATCTTCACAGGTTTGGGCCCATGGGAACCTGTGTTGTTCCATTGGGGCTATATATACTCCTCTGATATCTACTACATGCATTCAGTACTTTACCAAACTGACGTTTAGTAGTTGCAACATGGTCCGAGCTCTGATTGGGTATTTCGTGAATTGTTGCACTTGTCCTGGCTTTGCATCGGCTATCTTCGTGCATTCTTTGGTCCATAGTGAGTCTTGTTCGGTGTACAACTTGACCACCTCGCTCACGTCGATAAACTTATCGGGGGCACCGCATTCAAGGAGCTCAGAATCCCTTATTGCGCCAATGATCCAATTTTGGTGTTCCTTATGAGCCCTTTGGCGAGGCCATAGGATGAGCTTTGTTTGGTAATCGGGGAAGATTCTTACCTGTAAATCAAGATAGAGGAAGTTTAGGGATTTAAGAAACCTGTGATAGGACATAAATAAACTGAAAAGACTAATACGTACCTATGTAGCCCGCTAGTCTCAGTCATTTAATACTTACATGATCTCAGTCGCTCCTTCGTATGACCTGCGATGACCTAGCCGAAGTCGCCACTCCTTTTGGTTAAATGAATTATGTCAGTATATCATGGAATGGAAAATCAAGTATGGCATCCATGAGCATTTTTTTTAAATCGTCATCATAATTATTTGACCTTTGGGGCTGAAAAGAGACGTCGAAGGCGAGCATGTGCGTGTATACTCCCAAAAGGTTGGACACCATGAAAGGAAAGTTGTTAAATGCCCTCAGAATTCGTATTATCAAGCGTGTAAAACATCATTCGTTAAATAACGGAGGTCTGTAGAAAGATCGAAAGGGTCGTACCGGACATTCTCTATAACTTCGATCAACGGCGTTTACATGCTCTGGATTTCATCCGTCAAACAATTGTGGTGTGTCGAGTCTTTAAACACCATGTTGTGAGGTGTGAGTGTTGCACTGGCACACTATGTTTAGCTCCTTTGTTTTTCTATAAATTTCAGGAGTTATGTGGGAAATCTTACGCTTATTCCGAGCGTATACTCTCTGGAATTCCGATCTGGCGAATTCATCTTGGTGAAGTTCTGTGTAGATGTCCTCCATCACTTGCGGACGACCGATTCGCTACGTTGTTGCGTAATAGGGTACCTTCCAAACACAGGACGAGGTTCGCGGGGTAGCTAGAACGTCAGGTCTGAGCCCCAGCATGCCTGGGATTCTTTCTGGTCAGCTTCCCATGTCCTTGAAAGTCCAACAGGAGGTGCATATTTTGGCTCGGAGATGGTGTCAGCGTCCTCAGCGGAGATTGAAGTTGAAAAGGGTGCGTCTGAGAAAGGTATGCTGGTAAACATGCCTTCTCATGAGCAAAAACTATGGAGAAGAGGAAGGCCTAGGAAAAAATCGAGCAAAGGGGAGGAAAACTTCCTTTTGGTCAAGCTAAGTGTACTTCCAGCCCCTGAGGGGTCTACGATGCCTACTAACTGGTCGAGGATGGTTGGGACTACTCATAGAGGAAGTGGGAGACGACAGGAAAAAGAAATAGTTTCTCCTACCGAGAGCCCAGCTCAACAATTAGAGCGGGCTAAATTAGTTGAACTCTACCAAGAGAATAAATACCTGCAGCGTCAGTTGGTGGAAAAAGACCAGGAGATACCGTCGTCGCAGGGTCACATAGGAAGCACGGTTTGGCTACAGAGACGGCTTCGGGAAGCACAAGATACAATTGTGCAACTGCACGAGGCGCAGCAGACAGCGGGAGAAAAGAACATAGTGCAGGGCATGAGTAGAAAACCTAGGAAAGGTTTGTGTGTGGGAAGGCATAACGAGCGATCTGGTGCCTCTCATTCTCTCGAGTGATTTTGGGGGAAAAATCCTTTTCTCTTGCTCTTTTGTTGTAATGATACTCGTATTTTTCACTGTTACCAGATTGGATAGTCACGGTGTCGACGCGGCTAAGTTGTATGTGATCCAGCCTTGGTGGGAGCCCTTTAATACTAAGTATCGGAAGTATTTCAAATGTATTATGCTTCCTTATGGATGCAAAAATAGAAAACTGACCATGTTTTCTTATCATAAATCATTATATTGCACAAATTATTTGATCTTGTAATCGTCGTTGTGGTATTGTTGGTTTGTTTATATGTTTCCCTTTTTTAAAGTGTCTAATATCAAATGATTATTTTGTGGCATTACCGACCCCGAATCATTAGAAATATTTAATTACAGAAGGTAATCGTTGATAAGTTAGGATCTTATTTGGGACCTTACTTGCGTCGAAAACACTAATAACAGAATAAATACTATGGGTGTCGATATCAGGTGGTATTTAAAAAACAAAAATGATGCCTAAAATATATCAGGGGTCGGAGGTCGGTGATTGTACTTCCTGATTTGTGTGGTGTTTACTATTACATTTTTCTATCGAAACCGAATGGATCGGTCTTCGGCGGAATCCTTCCTGGGGTTGTTCATAGGAAAGAAATGCTTTCGTCGATCGACGTCGATGAAGGTTGGTACTCATCTACTTTGACTTTCCAAATGATTTTCTCCACCTTAAAACTTTTACCAATGCAGAACCTTTGAAGCGTATTGGGGAAACTTCTAGGTTGATGATTCCTTGAGTGGTTGTCAAGTCCTCTTTATGGTTAAGATGACTCTTCGTTACAAGTTCAAATAAAATTTAATTAATTCAATAAGGAAACGTATAAGATAATCGAAGGTATCAGTTTCATAATTGAAGTGAAGACAGTCAATGCAGAAGATTGAGTGGTACCCAAAAAAGAAGAAAAGTCATAGACCTTTTTTAGGGTGTGTTGAGTGCTCAACAAGACCCAAGTTTGTTTGATGGATAACGGTATCAGTTTTGATATATTTTTAGGTAATACTATTCTATATGGATAGTAAATGTCATTCCATTTCTGGTGGTATGTGGAACGTCACATAACTCCTCACGGTTTGAGAGTTATGGCCTTATGAAGTTGGAGGACCCTCATATGTCATCTAGTAGCCCCAAAAGGTCAAAGTAGTCAAAGTGGTTTAAGAGATTTTAAAAGGTAAACAATAAAATGAAATGATGAGTGTATTATAATTCAAAGTGAATACAAAATAAATTATTTCAATAATAAATTTAATGGATAAATTAGAAGTGGGTTAACCCTAAAATAAGGAAAGTGGGCAAAGTGGCCTAGAAGATGTTTTTAAGGAAGCTACTTGGAGAGTATAAATAAGAGGCAAGGCTCTCTCGTTTTATATCACACTTGAGAATATTGAATATATATAGGTGTCTGAGGTAACCAAAGGATATCTAAGCCTAATTTCTGAGGGAAGGTGAAGAAAAGAAGGTCGGAATTCAAGGAAGGATAAATTATTTTGATGATGTTTTCTAAGGTATGTTATTTACAGGTCATCTCACCATTTTCTGAATTAAAAAAATTTAGAACAATTCAGACCGTAAAATTGCTATGCCATTGAGGAAACATATCCAAGTATCTGTGGTAAAAAAATCATCTTGTGGATCGTTGTATTTTTGGAGTTACACTCCGTGGAAAATAGGGTTCGTGGTTAGTCCTGAAACTAGTCTAAAACAGGTGTTTCGGGTAAAAACGTCATAACAGATCCAAATTCAGTAAGACCAAATGTGTTGGATAGAGTACAGTCTGTAGTATGTTTTGTAACAATTTCTTATTGATTCAAAAAATATTCTGTGCAGGGCACGCTCTACAAGGTTTCTCTCTAGAATAAGCCAGAATTCAACAAGGTATGTCATTCTTGCTATAACTCCTTTTCTGAGAGGTTCCAAGTAGTGAAACCTGGATGAATTGCATAAAACACATTGAATAACATTGTGTATAATTTTCATATATTTATTCATTACAGGTACAAAGTTATGATTATTTCAAGTTAGGGTTGTTGACTAATCCAAAACTAGGCATGTGAGACTAAAGAAAAGTTTGATGAAAATGCTAGTC
>JZKD02S1809131.1:293001-319402 GCA_000966675.3 Picea glauca
CCCCACTTATGTTCAATGTTGCCCCAAAAACATCCTCGTAAATTCTATATGTCTCTGTCAACTAACTATTATACTACACAGACTCACCATCCATTTTCAACTAAACTCACTTCAATTTCTTCACATTGCCACACAAACAAGTACTTACCTTCAACTCGAATTTACCATGCCTTAGTACACCTTTGTCTTCATGCCTTCAAAAAATCTAGGTAGCTAGTCCAATTCTACATTGAAAACCATGAAAGTACATCATCATGTGTTATAGAATCAAACACTCCTACACGGATTTTCTAATGCATTTCTCTGTATGTGATTCTCTCTTTAATAAAATCAAGTGCATGATATTGAGTTTAAAATATGATAAGTCCAACTTGTTATCACACGGTTTGTAGTTAAGGTAAGATGGGTGAGAGAAAGGAAAACGGGTGTAACTGAGATAATCCTACCACTGTCACCTCAATATGATAGCGTATTTTGTTTAGGGTGGTAGGCCCAGGGGAACGTCCCTGGTGACCTGGGGTTTTGAGAAGGCAAAGGTTTGAAAGGATAAGTATAATATTCCCCCTCACAAGTCACCAGTGATCAGAAAGTCTTGGCTAATCAGCCAATAAAGATAAGTAATAACCAAGAAAGTGTACATGCTCGAGACAAAGCAATAAGGAAACTATACATGTGCAAGGTTACTTGCTGGTAAGTACTTCATATGATCAAAGACTTTCTGATAATAAGCAATTGACCAATAATATTGATGAAGTAAATCAATGTTTATGCAATAGCAATGATTACACAATATCACTTCACAATAAATGCTAAAGAAACTTTGCAATGATGAATAGCAATCAATGTAACAATACTAGGAGCAACGCTTTAGCTAGTCTTTCAATTGCTTTAAAGATATAAGTGTTGCAATGTATAAAGATAACTCAAGTAGATGATAACAACAATAGGGTTAGTAAGTGTTAGTCTAAGCTAGGGTTAGAATGAGTTAATGGTTGTTAAATAATATTTGGAAGTTGTGTGTGATCAAGGTCCTCAACACAAGAAGTCTCAGACTAGTGTGTTATTAGGGTAAATGGAGTCAAAAAGAGCTACAAATGTTGAAGGGTCGAAGTGATAGTGACAGGGCTAGAGAAAAGAGGGTTTAATGTTGAAGTGTTGCTAAGGCAAGGCCTCAACAATCAAACCCTACGCGAGACGGCCTACTAAGGTGTAGATGAACTAGGCCCTAGTAAATCTTCCTCCTTCTTTAGCTCAAAAGGTAAATCTAAATGGATAGCTTGAGAAAATGATGGTAGGGATAAAGACAAGAGAGTTGGATGATGAAGTGTTGCTAAGGCAAGGCTTCATCAATGAAACCCTAGGGGAAAATGTCTCACTAAAGTGTAGAAACCCTAGGATTTAGTGCATTTTCCTCCTTCTTTAGCTCATTAACAAGATAAAAACGGCTAGGCTAGAAGAGTATAAGTAGAGTGTTGATATTGCAAGGCTCTATCTAACTTCATCAAATCAATATGGCTCTAGGATTAACTTAGTAGGGACATAAGACAAGGACACCAACATGTGCTTGTCCCCTAGGGTTTAATTCAGCAAATTATAACAACAAAATGCAAGTAAACAATACCATAACCATTCAATAAAGAAGTGTTTGCAGAAATTTACTTACATCCACCAAGCATTCATATAGCCAAACCCTAGTTGTAAACCTTCCACCAAGATAAATGCCAAAAATCACCAAAAAGAAACCTCCTTCAACAAGTGCGCCACAATTTCAGCCAATAACCCTAAGAGGGCTGAAAATTTCAGACCTCACCAATTGGTGAGTGAAAGATCATGTTTAAAAAGAGAGTTTTTCTCTTTTACTTATACAATACAAATGACCTTAATTAATTTTTAGGTCACCAAAAGGCCGACAAGGCCAAAAATCATAATAATATTGTTTTAGACTAAAATTTCATAATGAAACCCTAATCAAGCAAATAATGAGGACGTCATGCCCTTTTAGAGTGACGTTAGCCCTTTCTAGTGCAAATGTGGCCTCCTGGAGCAAAACGTTAGCCCTCCTTGAGCCTCTAGAAGCTGCCACACATGCCAAACAGGCCTCAACTACCTCCCAAAGATCCCACGTCATTGGATGATGTCATAGGATGTCATGGGTGACATCATGTCCTTCCAAGGCCAACATCCTAGTGGAAAGGGCACAACCCCCCTGGGTAAGGCTCCGTCAAGGTGCCTCTGTGGAACGTCCTCCTCTTCTCCTATGCAAACCCTTCTATCCTGTCTCTACCCCCTGCTGGGGTCTCAACATCCATCTGGTGAGCTCTTCAGCCCCATGGAGGTCTGAACTAATCATCTACCCATGTGTACCTATCCAATATGGCACCTATCTGTCGAGTATGATCTTGCACATCAACAGATACGCCCTCCATGGGCTCGTAAGTCACAAGAAACATAGCAATGCCAATCACATCCAATCATCAATTTTATTAAACATGTGCATAAAACCCCTTCTACCCAGTCAAGTGCTCAAAGACATTATACAAATCTGCAAGGCAATTTTGGAAGAAGTGACAGGGCATCCTATTGGGCTAATGTCCACTGGAAATGGTATGTTTCGATCAAATCCAAGTCATGTTAAATGGATGAGGTGGATAGGGATGTCCTCACAATGTGTGTAGTAATAGCAGGGAAATGCAAGGCTTACCTATGGGTGCCTTTGTAGAAGGCGAGCTACCCCTGTCCGGGATGCAAATTATTCCAAGCCCATTCATGCCTTTTATTCTTATTTCTTTATTGTTTTTTCTTTCAAGAAGCTAATTAGGGGACACTTCCCTGGCATGGTGAACATTGGTGCCAGTGTTACCCACAAGTACTTTCACATAAATGAGAAGGTTGGCTCATGATGAGACCCCCTTTCTCTTGGTCATGCAACCAAGAGCCACTACCCTGGCGTGGTGACCAGTTTCTAGTAGTGTCATATCGCTAGATGCCCATGGACCTAATAGATTGGCTCGTGATGAGACCCCGTATCCTCTGACTAGGTCTTGTTTTATTATTTTTTACGGGTCCCTCTTGTTTCTTGCTAAGAATCTTTTTACTGCTTTCTCAGGGATCCCTGGGCGAAGCATCTTGAGGTTTTATTTTTTTAGGCTTTTATCTCTTGCCAGTTGTTTTTACCTTCTGGGCCTTTAGCCCCTTCTTCACACAAGGCAAGGTGCAAACCTTGAATGATTTGCCAACCCAATGCCCGGACCAATGAAATGGGATGGATGAGCGAGAAGTAAGATGGAAAGTGGTAAGCATGATGGGAGAGGATGATGACTTTTCATAAATCCCCCCCAATGGCAACTCAAAACCTATGGGCACAAGATTCCTAGGGCATCTTGTCATTCCCCCCAGACATGGTCAAGTGGATAAGTATAAGATCCAAGCACTCGTTAGAAAAAAAAGGAATTAAATGCACATATTCAAAGGTTTTGAGGATCAGAGTGACACATACCATGATACCCAGACTCATTACCTCATGGAGCAAGAACCATCTCTGATACAGGACCAAGATAAGGTGATGGATTTTGCTACTGCTCACAAATTGGACGCGCTGAAAGGGAGAAAACATGGGCCCTCCAGGGCCATGCTCAAGTCGATCTAGCTCTCGGTACTCCATGTCTAGGACATGTGGGCCTTGAGACATAATCTCCTCAGTTATCCCTAAAAGTGGGGGATAACATCTGGCTCCAACTCGGGGACATGTACTCACCGTAGAGCGCATGAGAACCTCAACATCTCTGGCATAACCTGTAACCCGCCTGATCTCAACAGAAGCTATCAGTAATCATTTGGGGTGGTGATATCACCCCCAACTCAAATATATGAAACCGGAAGCAAACATATGTACAAATGTGAAAGCAAACTACTCTAGCATGCAATGCAATGGTATATACAATGAATGTTAATGCCTACCTACTTACATGTTGGTTGGATGTTAGGTGTAGTCAAATGACCAGTGAAACCAGTCCAGTAATGCCCCACAATACCTTCCTTTGTGCTTCATCATAAACCAAAACAATGATAAGTCAAGCACAAAAATAACATGGGTTAGATAATGTATCATATCGTCGTAAATAACAAAGTCTAACTCATGGAGGTGGGTGGGAGGGATAAAATAGTGCCAAGTCATTCTCTGAGGAGAGTGCTCAATCCGCTTCATAAAGGGATCATGAAAAATCAAAGGTTCAAAAGACTGACTCAAAAGGTATGCAAGTTGGCTACCTAGGATGTTCTCACAATCTAAAATCCTGGGAGGGATTGACAAGGATCTAGTATATGACTGGAAAACTCTTAAGGGAAGTTGAAAAACTGAGAGAACAGACTTATTCTTGTAGTATTCAACCAACCCTTCGAATCTGGGGTTTTCCCTAGAGAAAACTCAATACAAGAGACAAATCTCCCAACTACACCTCTAGAGACATGGCAAAGTAAAGTAATCGGAGGCGGATAGAGAAAGTTGTCACAAGGATTCTTCTTTGGGCAAACAACATCCTTACTCCTATCAAAACTTAAGCACAACGATGGTTGATAATCTTCTTCACGGAATGAATCCAAGTGCTCAGAGGAGTATCCATCAAGATCCTCAAGGTATGACCAGAAATCATCAGGACAATAAGGGACCAAGTCAACCTTCGGTGTTCGGAACGCATCAGTAAAAATCTCATCTCCTTGTTGCCACTTGTCAAAATCAAAAGTAATATGTTGTGAAGGCAACACTTGGAAATGATTCTCAATGTCGTAAATGGGGTCCATATCATAACTAAATACATCCCATTTACGTCTTCCAACATGTATGAACTCATCAATATCAACTATGTCACTATCTGTGTCATAACATGGAGGATTCAAAACATTCAAAGGCTCATCAATCTCCTCCTCATTTCCCAAATCATAAAGTAGAAAATCATCAAAATCTTGGAGAAGAGGGTAAATTATTGTTTCTTCTTGTGCAGGAGCTTCGAGGACTTGGGTGTCTTCAACATGCATCATTGTTTCATCCTCATAAATTGCCCCCTTCATCTTCAATTGTACAGCAAGGAATATCAACTTCGTTTGAGGATTCCATTTCTCCTTCACTTTCTGAATCATGGAACAAGGTGTCATCGAAATCCTGAAAAGGAAACCAACTAACCTCATTGTATTCTTGTTGTGAAAGAGAAAATGGCTCGTGGACAACTTCATTAGAGGGAGGAGCGTAGGTTGATTCTTCATCATTTTGCTTAGGTTCTAGCTCCTCAACTATGTCTTCAGCAATCGTATGTTGATCCATGGTTTGTTCCCCTTCTTCTTGGAAATCAATAATAAAGTTCTCAAGGGAAACCAAACTTTCCATACTAAGAGTACCTAAGGTGAAGAGGTATCTTATCTCGGATAAGGAGATATTTTTCTCAATTCTTCCAGCCATGCTATGAGCTTCATTGAGAGTCCTTGGGCCCCTTTTACTAAGGGGAAAACCCAGATGCACCAAAAGTGCATCGGTATAGAGATGGACAAGATACTTCTCTTCAGGATGATGGTTTTCAGGAATTTGATACAACATGTTCTCAACCCTATCCTGGAAGTCTCTGACAGTTTCGTCCTTAGCTTGCTTTATATGCTCAAGCCTTTCTAGTAGTGTTGGGATGTCTTCCAACTAAATACCCCATCTTCTGAGGAAGGTTTTTTAAAATTGCTCCATAGTTGTGATGTTGGCATTAGGGAGGTTGTCAAACCACTCTCTAGTGTTGCAATAAAGACTGGCAGAGAAAATTTTCATGACCAAGTCTTCAGCATCATTGGCGATAGGGTGGGATAGAAAGAAATCCCAAAAGTTTCTCATGAGATAATTAGCTCTCTACCTATCGCCACTAGTAAATATAAGGAGCAATTTTTTGTATTCAAGGGGAATTTGTTGAGGGTATCCTGGGATCTTACTCATATCTAAAGGTTTGTAGTTTCCCATATCCCATTGAGAATTCATGTTTGGTTTCGTCATCAGTGGAGTCGCCAGATAATTTCCTTGAAATTATCAAAAGAGGTAAAGGGAATCACCCTTAGTGGAGTCGTCGGGTAAGCTTCTAAGATAAAGGCTCTTGAGCAAAGGCTTACTGAAAAGTGTCATCTTGAGGAGAATTCACTCAGTGTTCCCCGGAAACAGTGCCAAAATGTTATCGCATAGTTTGTATTTAAGGTAACATGGATGAGAGAAAGGCAAACTGGCGTAACTGAGACTATCCTAACACTGTCACCTCAATAGGATATCTCTTTTTCTTTAGGGTGATAGGACCAAGGGAAACGTCCCCAGTGACCTGGGGTTTTGAGAAGGCAAAGGTTTGAAAGGCTAAGTATGATATCCCCCCTCACAAGTCACCATCGATCTAAAAGTCTCGGCTAATCAGCCAATAAAGATAATTAATAACCAAGAAAGTGTACATGCCCAAGATAAAGCAACAAGGAAACTATACATGTGCAAGGTTACTTGATGGTTAGTACTTCATATAATCAAAGACTTTCTGATAATAAGAAATTGACCAATAATATTGATGAAGTAAATCAATGTTTATGCAATAACAATGATTACACAATATCACTTCACAATAAATGCTAAAGAAACTTTGCAATGATGAATAGCAATCAATGTAACAATAATAGGAGCAACGCTTTAGATAGTCTTTCAATTGCTTTAAAGATATAAGTGTTGCAATGTATAAAGATAACTCAAGTAGATGATAGCAGCAATAGGGTTAGTAAGTGTTAGTCTAAGCTAGGGTTAGAATGAGTTCATGATTGTTCAAGAATATTTGGAAGTTGTGTGTGATCAAGGTACTCAACACAAGAAGTCTTAGACCGGTGCGTTATTAGGGTAAATGGAGTCACAAAGAGCTACAATTGTTGAGGGGACGAAATGATAGTGGCAGGGATAGAGACAAGAGGGTTTAATGTTGAAGTGTTGCTAAGGCAAGGCCTCAACAATCAAACCCTAGGGGAGATGGCTCACTAAGGTTTAGATGACCTAGGCCCTAGTGCGTCTTCCTCCTTCTCTAGCTCAAAAGGTAAATCTGAACGAATAGCTTGAGAAAAATATGGTAGGGCTAAAGACAAGAGAGTTGGATGATGAAGTGTTGCTAAGGCAATTCTTCATCAATGAAACCCTAGGGGGAAATGGCTCATTAAAGTGTAGAAACCCTAGGCTTTAGTGCATTTTCCTCCTTCTTTAGCTCACTAACAAGATAAAAATGACTAGGCTAGAAGAGTAAAAGTAGAGTGTTGATATGGCAAGGCTCTATCTAACTTCAACAAATAAATATGGCTCTAGGCTTAACTTAGTAGGGACATGAGACAATGACACCAACATGTGCTTGTCCCCTAGGGTTTAATTCAGCAAATTATAACAACAAAATGCAAGTAAACAATACCATAACCATTCAATAAAGAAGTGTTTGAAGAAATTTACTTACATCCACCAAGCATTCATATAGCCAAATCCTATTTGTAAACCTTCCACCAAGATAAATGCCAAAAATCACCAAAAAGAAGCCTCCTTCAACAAGTGCACCACAATTTCAGACAATAACCCTAAGAGGGCTAAAAATTTCAGACCTCACCAAGTGGTGAGTGAAAGATGATGTTTAAAAAGAGAGTTTTTCTCTCTTACTTATACAATACAAACGACCTTAATTAATTTTTAGGTCGCCAAAAGGCCGACAAGGCCAAAACACATAATAATATTGTTTTAGACTAAAATTTCATAGTGAAACCCTAATCAAGAAAATAATGAGGACGCCGTGCCCTTTTAGGGTGACGATAGCCCTTTCTAGGGAGAATTTGGCCTCCTGGAGCAAAACGTTAGCCCTCCTTGAGCTTCTAGAAGCTACCACACGTGCCAAACATGCCTCAACTTCCTCCCAAATCTCCCACGTCGTTGGATGACATCAGATGATGTCCTAGGTAACGTCATGGCCTTCCAAGGCCAACCTACTAGTGGAAAGGGCACAACCCCCTAGGTAAGGCTCTGTCAGGGTGCCTCTATGGAACATCTTCCCCTTCTCCGGTGTAAACCCCTTTGTCCTGTCTCTGCCCCCTGTTGGGGTCTCAACATCCATCTGGTGGCCTCTTCAGCCCCATGGAGGTCCAAACTAATCATCTCCCCATGTGTACCTATCCAATATGGTACCTGTCTGTCGAGTATGATCCTGCACATCAACAGATACGCCCTCCATGGGCTCATAAATCACAGGGATCATAGCAATGTCAATCACATCCAATCATCAATTTTATTAAACATGTGCATAAAACCCCTTCTACCTAGTCAAGTACTCAAAGACATTATACAAATCTGCAAGGCAAGTTTGGAAGAAGTGACAAGGCGTCCTATTGGGCTAGTGTCCACTGGAAATGGGATTTTTCCGGAAGAGATCAAATCCAAGTCGTGTTAAATGGATGAGGTGGATAGGGATGTCCTGGAAATGGGTGTAGTGAGAGTAGGGAAATGCAAGGCTTACCTATGGGTTCCTTTGTAGAAGGTGAGTTGCACATGTCCTAGATGCAAATGTTTCCAAGCCCATTCATGCCTTTTATTCTTATTTCTTTATTGATTTTTCTTTCAAGAAGCTAATCAAGGGACACTGCCCTTGCATGGTAACCAATGGTGGCAATGTTACCCACAGGCACTTTCACAGAAATGAGAAGGTTGGCTCGTGATGAGACCCCCTTTCTCTTCACCATGCAACCAAGAGCCAATACCCTAGCGTGGTGACCAACTGCTAGTAGTGTCATACCACTAGATGCCCATGGACCTAATAGGATAGCTCATGATGAGACCCCCTATCCTCTGACTAGGTCTTGTTTTATTATTTTTTATGGGTCCCTCTTGTTTCTTGCTGATAATATTTTTACTGCTTTCTCGGGGATCCCTGGGCGAAGCATCTCGATGTTTTATTTTTTTAGGCTTTTATCTCTTGCCAACTGCTTTTACCTTATGGGCCTTTAGCCCCTTCTTCCCATAAGGCAAGGTGAAACCCTTGAATGATTGGCCAACCCAATGCCTGGACCAATGAAATGGGATGGATGAGCAGGAAGTAAGACGGAAAGTGGTAAGTATGATGGGAGCGAACGATGACTTTTCAGAAATCCCCCCCAGTGGCAACTCAAAACTTATGGGCACAAGCTTGCTAGGGTATCCTGTCATTCCCCCCATACATTTTCAAGTGGATAAGTATAAGATCCAAGCACTCATTAGAAACAAAAGGAATTAAATGCACATATTCAAAGGTTTTGAGGATCAGAGTGACACATACCATGATACCCAGACTCATTACCTCATGGAGCAAGAACCATCTCTGATACAGGACCAAGCCGAGGTGATAGATGTTGTTGTTGTTGACAAAGTGAAGGCGCTGAAAGGGAGAAAATATGGGCCCTCCAGGGCCATGCTCAAGTTGATCTAGCTCTCAATACTCCATGTCTGGGACCTGTGGGCCTTGAGACATAATCTCCTCAGTTATCCCTAAAATTGGGGGATAACACTACCAACTTACACCAAATTAGGCACTTACTTCCTTGTGGGGTGCTTTGGCTCCACTACCTTCCAAGCTAGTAGTGAATCATCCTATGGTTTTGTTTATTGATAAAAGGATGGAAAGTGGCCACCAATGCCACTATAAACACTAACATTGGAATCCATTCCTTCCTTAAAGTCTACATCATTTTTTCTAGAACTGCTTAAGTCAAATGAATCCAACAAAATTTTAGACCATCTTGATTCTCTAAATAGACATCCACTACTTTGGATATTGTAGACATAGTGTTATTTACTGTGGATTCAAACCTGGTAAACAAATTTTTGTGTGGGCCTTCATCCACCAAAGGTTACCAAAAAATTACACTCAAGATCTTCTTTGATGTCTTAAAACCTCCAACTTCCTCTTTGTAAGGTTGCACTATTGCATGATTGGTTGTTGTAATCATAGTCATGGTATTCTCCTAGTGATTGCACTTTATTTCCCCCTCAACATCGAAATTACGGGAAGTTTTATGTCATCAAAGCTTAACAAATTGTTAAGGTGAGGGATTGGTGCTACCTATCACATCCTCATAAACTCTTTCACAAAAACAACTTCAAAGTCATCCATGGGTACCACTTTGAAACTAGTAGTTCAACTCTAGTGTCCAAGCTATAAGTTGACTCCTTTAGCCAAGCCAACCACCCTACTTGTGTTGGAGTTTACTGCCTTGAAAAAAGACTGCACCAATTTCAACTGCACATTGAGTTTAACAACCACTACTTCCTACATAAAAATGTGTGTTGCACTATTGTTAACCATCGCCATAACTAAATTATTCTTCAACTTGGATTGAATAAAACTAATACTTGTATAGTTCTACTCTTGGCTTGAACAAAACTAATATTTGTATAGTTTTACTCTTGTCTTGAACAAAACTAATATTTGTATAGTTCTACTCTTGGCTTGGCTTAGACTTATTTCCAACTAAAGCACCCAATATTTTCAACACACCAACTGATGTTTGGATTTCTTACTCCATAGCATTGACCCTCATCTTCAATGGACATTTCTTATAATAATTCTAATTTGCACAAATCCAACAAACAACAACCATACTACTATTTTTTTCTTAGATCCATATGATAAACTTATCATGTCCTTACTGTTATCACATTAATATGTCCTTAATATGTCCAAAATCAAGAGGGATATCACATTACATTAGGTGGTTGACCATTATTCCGCAGTGTGAAATCTAACCATAGTGCATATTGCTTGCATGGATAAGTGAGTCGAATTAAGGGCACCCACCTAGAGATTCATACCCTTCACTAAGTTGGGAATCCACTGCATGCATGAGTGCCCCTACTAATATTGGTAATTGCACCCTAGTCTAATTGTGCATCCAAAACTAAAGATATAAAAAAATTATTTAGAACTTTGAACATAGAAAAAAAAGTTCAAAAATTGGAACTAGGATGAGGATGGACTACTCACTAACAACATGTGCACATGCAACTGAAGGTACAACCAAACATATACATGTCATATATTTCTTCATCGAGTGAGGAAAGCTTATGAAAAATAGAGGGAAATGTGACTGCATCTAGTAGATATGATAAACAAACAAGGACCAGAGGTGAAAAAGTCAGAAGAAAAATTTGTAGACGCATGGAATTTTTTCTTCTTAAATGAGGATCATGCTCTTATGATGATGAGAGCATAGGAGATGTAGAGGTTCCACTCAGGTATAAGCATCTGGTGAAACAATGGGTACCTAAGGAACTATCTCCTATAGATGTTGACTTCATTGTCAACAATAGGACATATCGTATTGCACCATCCTCCCTGCATGTCCTGGGGCTATTTTCCATGGATGGAATAATTGTAAAATACAATACAGTAACTGAATTGATGGACTATGTCAGACCGTGTTACAATTAAAACAATTGGATGCAGATGGTCTGGTACATGCGAAGTATGTGGAGATATGCACTCGCCGCAAATTATATACAACTAATAAATAAGGATAAAAATAATGGAGCGACTATCTATATTGATGGAAGGCCTAAAGATTTTGGCAATATCGTGGGGTTTATAAACAACACAGGACCCAGGACAACAAATAAGCAACCAAATTGCATATATGAGGGATGCGAAGAGAATCGGGTAGTCCTATGTGCAATAAAAAAGATAGCTCTTGGGGAAGAGTTATTAGTGGATTGCCATTTGAATCGAATAGAAACATCGACTAATAATGTGCGATTACTTATGCACCACCTCTTTAAGAAACCTCTACTTATTACATTATATATTTTTTTTATCTTTAACATTCTTTTAAATATTTCACGGTCCCAATTTTTTAATAATGTGGGAACTTGATCGTTGAGGTTGATTTTATTTGGGTGGAAATCGGTTTTTTTGTTATCGTTAACAATTTTATAAATATTTGGGGGTTCTAATTATATTATAATGTGGCAGGATGATCGTGGAAAAGGGCCAGCCGCAAAACATGTAAATGATTATCAATTTCCACTTTCATTTTACGTGAATTTTATTATTTTCTTATATAATTTTACTAAAATAACATTGTTTTTGTTGAAATTATATGTATTCATAAGGCCATGTTGATCATGATTATGCTGATGAGGAGGGGTTGTATTCATCCCCTGATCTGATGGTATTAATAAAAAAAAAAGATCATTAAAGCAAACAAGGAACTTGCTAGCTTATTAGATCGTCCAGATCAAACTCTCGGTGTCCTAGAAAATATCAATCTTCATATGTCACAACTTAACACATATAAGGTAATAACCATAATTTAAAGTGTTTTTTTCTAATGTACTCATATGTTCAATTATGAAACTTTGTTCTTTAACTTTTACATTATCTCACGAAAAAACATTTTCTTTTTTATAAAGAGATTTTTGGAGCCTGTTCAGCCCGGTGTTGGTAGTAGTGGCGCTGCAAAGACGCTACAGAGTCCTGACGCGGGTGGTCATACAACTGCTAGAGTACTATTTACTTCTCCATCTTCCACACCTAATTTAGATAGGAGCCATGACACGCACCCCCAGACATCCACACATCGATCAGAGTCTAGAGATGGTGACAGAGATGAGGCTGGTGATGTGGTTGACATGGTTGCATTTCCTAGAGCTAGACGTGTGACAAGCACGGGGACCCTTCCGTGCACATTTTTGGTCGACAATAATGGACTTCCATTAAAACAAATAAGAATCCTAAGTAGTTTTTCATATTTTAATCGTTTCATGTTGTCCATCTCATGCACAAATCATCTAGATTATTAATTTTAAATTAATGATCATATCTTTTTGTGTGTAGGAAACGACCATTTTTATAGGCACCTAGAGAGCAAGGCCTTGTTGATTTTTGGGGCAACCTTACGCATGAGGTGGAATTGCCAGAATTCCAACCTCAAAAAGGAACTTATGGATTATCTTGAAGGCCTCTTTGGAGTAGACACGTTCAATAAAAAAGAGGTCACCTTTGCAGCGGGCGAATATTTAAAATATATGTGGGATGTTTATAGACGAAGCTTGGAAGGAAATCCTAGGTATGATCATCCTCCCTCAATTCCAGAGAGGGAGTGAAAAAATCAGGAGAAAAAATAATTGGTACACCAAGGTAAATTACAATATTTTGATTTCAATACTAGCTTTATTTTTCTTTAGATCTAAATAAAAGTGTGGTTATATATAACATACCTGAAAATTTTGATGATAGGTTGCCTGACACTTCGAAGGAAACCAAAGAATGGATTTCCAAACATGGCCAACACAAGCTAGGCCGGGGCGGCTACTCGAGGTTACAGTCATGAATTGTAAGTACCCAAACATCCTAAGAATATTATTTGTATCGCCTTACAACTTTCAGGTAATTGCAGCCAAAAACATTAAAAAATCATACCCTTATGCAATGCAGGGCGACGACTTCGAAATTGAAACCACAGAGGAAGACCTCCAACTTGGTTACAAGTACGGTTATAAAGTCGTGGTTGATTGTAGGAAAAGCATGGGGCAGACCCCAAGATCCAGTTTGCAGGATAAGGTAAACAAAAATCAGTCCACATTAACCTTTCATTACTTATAAAATACGTAAATGTTTGATATCGTCCATAATTTAATGTCTTACTTTGTTTTAATCAGGGGAGCAACACTATCAATGAAACCATTAGTATTGGACAACAGAGCGTTGATAATGCAATGCAACTAGAAGATAATGGTGCTCCCCAACAACCCCATCCCAGTGGGGTGCAACCCCAAGATGTTTCTGTGACTGAGGCCCACGACGGTAAAATGGTTGTATATTAATCATATACTTAATAGTTATGTATCTATAAATTTTGTACTTATAAATTTTGACATTTCAATGGCAGAGAATGCCATAGTTGATCCTCCTCGACCTGAAGATTAGGTGAACAGAGCAGTCATTCCAACGGTGTTGACTAGAGGACCAGGTAAATAATTACATTGCAAAGTTTTTTTTTAATATTAATGAACTACTTCAATGATATTTAAAAATTGGCCATATAAATTTAATATTTTTTGTTTTTGTAGGTGATGGCCCCTCACAGAAGCATCCACGCCATGGGTACTAGACCATACATACTCGGCGTGAAAGGATTGAAACAACATCAGTTGTTGAAGAGCACCCAGTAAAAGAAGACATGTAGATGGGTGAATTACTTGAGACCTGGAGAACACAAAAGAAAACTAAAAGAAATTGATGATGTGTAATAGTTTTATAAGACAGTTGGATGTATATTATATAGTTGAACATGGATCAACCATCAAAGTGGGAGGATTATATTCATTTCATGGGATTTTCTTACAATAATGGGTATCAAACCTAATTGAAAATGAGCCCATTTAAAGCATTGTAAGGCAAGAAGTGTAACACTCCAGTAGGTTGGGATAATCCAACAAACATAGTAGTTATAGGGCCAGATTTGTTGAAGGAAATGAAAAAGATCAAGAAAAACTAAATGTTGTCTAGGATAGACAAAAAATTTATGGAAACAAGAATATAGTGTTTATAGATTTCAAAGTGGGAAAACATGTGTTTTTAAAAGTGAAGGTGAAGAGAAGTTCGCTAAGATTAGCAAGTTGCCCGAAGTTGGGAGCAAGATATTGTGGACCTTTTGAAATATTAGAAAAGATAGGGCCATTTGCATGCATTTTAGCATTTCACGCATCCATTAGAGTGAATAATGTATTTTATGTATCATTATTAAAGAAATATGTGTCCGAGCCTAACCACATAATTGGTTGGGTTGTGATCCAGGTGGAGCACGAAGGGGATTTTCAGGTGGAACCAGTACGCATCCTAGACTGGAAATTCAAAGTGCTCAAGAACAAATCCATAGGGTTGGTAAAGGTTCAATGGATTTCTACGGTCTCGAAGATGCTACATGAGAGCACGAAGAAAACATCCGGGAAGAATACCTGTAAAGTTTTGTCAATTTTGAATAAAACAGAATGAAAGACTCCATTTTGAGAAACTAGAGTTTTGAACCACGTCTCAAAGTCCTAGCCAACCTACATTGGGGCTCTGATAAAATAATGGCACATTCATTGGGTTAGACTTGATAAACAAATGGTACATTCATTGGGTTAGCCCTGATAAACGAATGGTGCATTCATTGGATCCATGGGTTGAGGGGAACAAGAGATTTTGGTTGGAACTGTTGTTGGAGTTGTGAAGTTACATAATTGTATTTCCTTAAAGCATTGTGATGTAATTGTGTGTGTGTGTGTGTGTGTGTGTGTGTGTGTATTGTCATAGTGTGCACCGAAGATGATGCATAATTGTATGGGAGGGGGAATGTAACATCCCCATTATAATCCCCAGTTTAATTAATGTAGATATAATACGTGGCTATGGCCAAGCGATGTATATGCGAATTATATTTCTGAATTTTAATAAATAAAATGTAATGACAGTTGCTAAGGGAACATGGATAGAGATGGGGGATGAATTAATCCACAAGAGAGGGGAGGGTCTAAGAGAATTCATAAGAGGGGTCTAAGGGGGGATTAACCATGTCTATTAATTCCACCCACATTCTTGAATTCTATTATGATTATGTATTGAACTTCTATTTTTGATTGAGTGTCCCCAAATCCAGTCATTGAATGCATTTAAGAGGATGGGTGTGAAAATTCACATCCCATAGTTATTAGAAGCATGTGGGTTGAGTACAATCAACTTAGGGAAGTGTGTGAGCCAAACAAGAAAGAAAAAGGAGAGGAAATTGTCATGGATAGCTACAACAATTTTAGAGTGTGGAGTTTTTTTGCATGAACAACAAGGAGAGAGCAGGAAAAGAGAGCTTGAAGCTGGAGCAACCATGGAGGGAAAATTTTGGAGCATGTTAGAGCATTTCTGGAGTGTATTTGGAGATAAGGACTAAAGATCCAGGTTGTTAGGCCTGAAGATTGAACTGTTGTGTGAGGTGCACTAAAACAACAAGTGTTTGTTGTTGTTTGTTGGTAGCTTTCTTAGCAGTGAGTTCCCTTGAGTTCCCAACAGATATATTCTTGTTCACCTGTGCCAAAGAGACCCTAATAAATGAATGGGACACCCGAGGGACTGAGATCAGTGAAGGGGTACATTCCTTGGGTTGGGTAGGTCGAGAGGAAGAGAGTTGATGGAAAATTGGGATAGTTGTAAGAGAATACCAATGGATTGTGGGATTCTGAGTTGTCAGTGGATAGTGAGAGACCACCCTCTTTTGTGGATTGTTAGCCCCAGCTCGAGGGTGACTTCCTGTTGAGATTTGGAAAAACCAAATTAAAAGATAAGTCTTTTATCTGTTTTTTTGTTTTGCATTATGAGTTTTAATTGGTGTGCATGAACTATGTGTATGACACTGATTTATATGTTGTTCTAATTAAGTTTACTAGCTCCATTCATGTTTATTTTAGAATGTTGTAGAAGTGTCAATTTAATGGTATCATACAATAGCTAAATCTAGTTGTAATTCGAAGCTGGAAGCTACATGAATTTAATTAACATAAATCTTTTTAGTTTTTATGAGTTTTTCTCACGTAATGGACATTACATCTACTACCACTACTACTAATATCACCACTATCCATTATTGTTGCCTCATCTTCCACCATTGGCTCCAACTAGTAATGATGTCCATCCTGAATAAACTCATATGCATTTTCCTTGCCATCATGGAGAACCTTCCTCTCAAATAACCATGATCTTCCAAGCAACACATGACATGCATCTATCCCAACCATATCATATAAGACCCGGCCACTAAAGTCAATGATTTTAAAACTTAGTAAGCATTGTTTCATCATGGTGACTTGTTGACCCTTCTATAGCCATGAAACCCAATATGTATTGGGATGAGGAATGCACTTCAATTTTAACTTCTTGATCACCTCGATGGACACCAAATTTTCTTTACTTATGTCATCTATGATTAAATTACAACATTTACCTTGAACCTTACAATTAGTTTTAAAAACTGTAGTATACCTAGAGAGGTAATATGGGGTACCTAGGGAGTTACCCAATGGAAATGTGGTTATGTATTATTAGTGGATGTCATTCAATGTAAGGTGGACTAGGTTCACTATATTATTAAATAAGGCCCATTATGGTAGTTAGATATAATAAATAGGTTTTATAGAAGATTCGTCCTCTAGAATGTTCCAAGAAGATAGAGAATATATATAAAGAAGTGTAGGCAACGTATTGAATCATAGTGAAGAATATTATGAATGTATCAAGTATTGCTTGAGGAGTGTTATCCTTCCTTAAGGATTAATATATGGTGTTACCCTATCTCAAGGGTTTTGTCTACATTCTTGTGTTGGATATTTGGTGAATGGTTTGTTTTGTTCTTGTTGATATTGTCGGTTTATTTTGAGATTTTTCTTCGGATCTATTCAGGTACTTAACAATTGGTATCAGATTTGTTTCCTTGGCCACAAAAGGGAAGAATTTTTTGGTTCTTTTTACAGTGTTTTTAAAGGGAATAAAGGGGGCGACGCACTTCAGGATTAGATATAAACATTTCTGAGCAGAATTTGCATAAATAAATTGGATACTTGAATTCCTCTCAGAAAAATACCCAATTTAAAAAAAAATCAGCCTAAACGGAGTTGGGGAAATAAAGTTATGAGCATTTTAAATTCCACAGTTTTTCAGGGTTTTTTTGTAAAAAGTCGCACGATTTGCACAGTAAGTTGTTTTAGAAACCCTAGTTTTTGTTGAAGATTTATTCCAAGCAATGTGGATTTTACTGGAAGAGATGATTGTTACACATGAAATTTGCACACCTAGGTACCATGCCCTAAGTGTCGTAAGTGTCATATAAGTGTCTCATACACCTTGACACGGTGGAATAACCTATGTCACAATCCCTAGTCAATGTGGAGGAGGGATATATCACATGAAGGCCAAAATACCAAGTGTGCATAAATTATTATTAATATTCATGAAAAAGAAATTATTTAAGTGTGAGAATCAAGTGCACATGAATTATTATTAATATTCATGAAAAATAAATTAATTAAGTGTGAGAATCCACCTCACATTTGGTTTCCTATTTTTTAGGGAAGGTGGAGGATCTCATGGATGGTTGAAATATTTCCTCCTTAAAATCCTTGAGAGATATTTCCTCCCTAAAATCCTTAAGAAATATTTTCTCCCTAAATATCTTAGAGATCCATTTTTTAGTGGATCTGATGAGAGATCCTCTCCATGGTGGTTAAGCCTCCAAATCCTATATAATGAGGGATTTCCATGGATAAGAGGGGAAGAGAGGAGTTTAGAGATACCAAACTTATGATCTCATAAGAAATATAGTGGAAGAAAATTTGAGGTATCAAACTTATGGTCTTGGGAGCTTTGTGCAAGGGTTGGACGATGAGGACTTGGAGAGGCCGTTGTGACTTCATCAATGGTTTGTAAGTAGCTCTTTTGAGTTCTCATTAATATATATGTTATTGGCTTGTTTCCTTCAAGTTTGTGTACATTTGCATGCTCTTGTCTCTTTTGATGAATCTAGTTTTAAACTAATCTTGGTAGAATAGGAAGTATGTTTTGTCTTCGTTGTCTATTGGATTGCAGAATTCATTGGAGGACTGGAAGATCAAGTTCAACTCGGATCAAGCAAGGACAAAATTCATAAAAAGGTACTCATACTTTCTTCTCCTTCTTCCTTGACTAGTTTAGCTACATTTAAAGGAATGTCAGTGTTCAAAGTTAGCACCTTTATGTCTTGGTCATAGGGGTCTAATATCCAAGAGGACATTCACCTGTCCGCAGGGGAATTTTCCTACAACAATGATGGCCCTAGTATTGAAGAATTTGTACAATATCACAAGTTATTATGGAAATAGAAGTGGAAATATTTTGTACATTGGGGTTTCAAAGATGATGCTCTCATATGGTGGCAATCATTTGATTATTCTGAGAGGGTGTCATTTTCTACAGAAACAATTGAAAGATTACTTTTAGACAAGTGGTCTCATACGAACTGTAGGGATAAAGATATCACCAAGGGTTTATTTTCATGTGGGAAATCTATATTACAAGTTCATGATTGTATTCATAAAGAAAATGTAATTATTTCTATTAACCCTAGTTTCCAACAAAATTTTGTCAATATTCAGTTGGTTAATAGATTTCAAGTCCCTGCAAAGAATATTCACAACACAGGTCGAAGGTGAAAATGTTCAATTTTTTAAAGATTTGAAGATTACCATGGATAAATATATGTTGCATTCAGATTTTTGTGTTATGGATATGGATGAAGTGGATATTGTTTTGGGATATCCTTGGATAGAATCAGTGGGTACCATTACTATTAATGTGCAAAATAAGTTTTTGAAGTTGTGGTACAAAAAAAAGAAAAACACATTGTAGGATGTATCTCTTAGTAAGAAAGATGGGCCCACGGAAGCCAGCAGAGAAATTATTGTCGAGTCCGAAGTTGAATCAGAGGCAGAGTCTACAGAAGGAGAGGAAGCAAAACCACGAGAAGGACACAATCAAGAAGAAAAGTCGATCCTTGACTCAAAGGAACAATGTGTTGCAGATTTACAGCAAAAAAAAAACAAACAAAAAAAAAACAGATTCCTATAATTGTTGTATATCGCCATCCACATCATAACGAGAAACAACAGTCATCAAGGCACGAACGTGAGCATCAACACACTTATGAACTAACAGGGAACTAGAAAGGAAAGCAATCCAAAGGTGCATGGAGACCAACAAGCACTACAGGAAGACATCAGGATAGAGAACCACTCCCATGGAAACACCAACATGATACAAATCCAGATCAGGGTGGCAAGGAAACAGTTGGAATTTGTTGGTTATTCTTCTCTTATTGGGCTAACCCAGGTTCATATCTCAACAGGTTTCCAACAAAACCATATAAAACTATCGACCCTCCTGGTAAACCAGAAGGAAACACTGCGCACAGAGTGCACAATGCAGTCTCACCCAAGATAGCTTTTATGGGTGACTGCAATACCTAGGTGTTTGCAGTCTAGGAATTAGTGGGGATATGTGGTGGTGTTCTTCCTTCTTTATGCATTAACCTTGTCATTGATTTAAGTATTTCTAGGATTCATTAATCTTTATCCTTATGCATGCATACTGATACATCTAGTTAATCATTCATTCATAAGCTAATCATTAACATGAAGTAAACATTCAATAAACATCACACATAGCACAAGTGTTACCGTGGTTCACCCCCTCCTAGGCTATGTCCACAAAGATTTGGCTTCTCTGCTCTTTTATTTGATCTACTGCAAAATCTTGCGTTGTGCGCATTACATCTTCAATAATACAATCAAGATAATGTTAAGTAACCCCTATGAGGCGAACTAGATCATACCAGGCTCCTCCGCCTATGACCTAAACCTCAACTCTAGCTTATTAGACTCTCCCACAAGACCTATTACAATCAACCACATACAAGTCCTTAACAATACTTAACTGACATATGACATCTCCTTCCTAGACCTCCTAGGTTCTTATTTATACTACTCTATGGCTTCTAGTTATTACAATCTTTGTCAAAAACATTACCCTATCATGGTTAGGTTTGCCTGCCTTCAAAGCATGTTGCTTTCCTCTTGCATGTTGCTTTCCTTCTTTTTATACATGCTTCTTTCCTTATTTTTCTCTTCTATTGCGTTGTCTTTTGACTGACCTTCCTCTGTTGTGGTGCTTTCTTAGTCGCGGCGCTGCCTCCTGCAGATGTCCTGGACGACCCTGCTTCCACTTCTTTTTCCTTGGGCATGTCCTTGGTGATGATTGGGATCTTCTAGTCCTCTTACCAGTCTTTCATTCCCCATTCAACTTCCTTTGCATTGATGCAAAATTGAATTTGTAGCCATTCTTTCTCTAGATCCCTACGCACTTGGATCCACATGCTGTGTCGTGTAGCCTTAAAATTGGCTATCCCTTGGTACTACACGACCACTTCCGAAGTTATCCTCCATGTGTTTGGCTATGTTGTCTTGTATGGCGTTGAGATACTGAGCAAAAGTGTTGGCATTACCACTTCTCTGATTGGAATCAGAAGTGCTTCCCATCGACGTGTACCGTGTTTCTCTACATCGTCCTGCTCTGTCGCAGAAATACGAGTAGGTAATCTCTTTCCATCCAATTAATGTTATCAATATAACGAACCAAGAGTAATGGAACTCGATTCCCAAGTCCTGTGCATCCTTACAGTCGTCCAGGAACAGATTTAGTAAGTAGGGGGGCCAGCTGAGCATGGTACCGTTTGCGCACTGCACTGTTGCTGCGACAACCCCTGCAAGGACCTCCTCCTTGCAGCATTTGCGATGGAGTTTGCATGTCATTATCTTCATTGCCATTTGAGTGGTTGCATTGTTGATCCATTTTATAATGATGTCACGTTAGCCCCTTTCTGTCCCATAAGTCTTCTTCATCTCTTCTACAAAGGCCTTTTCCTTGGTTTTATCATCCAAGTACTACACAGGCTTCTCGTTATCTAGTGGCAGTCATGTGATGAACGAAATCAGTTCAACGTTGATGGAGATTGGTTCATCCAGCCACAAAAATCCTCCATGGAGGATCGTCATTAAATGCTTGACGCAATTTTTCACATCTTTCCCCCGTCTGAAGTGACGAATCTCCAAAAAAAATCAGAATCCATGTGTTTTCCAATCCTGCCACCCATTGTTTTGGCCGCAACACTGGATCTCCTAATGGCCCTGTGCCTAGGCTCTCCATATACACCTAATGTGAAAATTATGGGAATTTACTGGTGTCAGGCACATCATGGTCTGTGTATCATAGCCTTTCGATGCAACCCAGTAGACTTGGTATGGCCTGCACCCCCTCTAGAATGTGTGGTAAAATAATCGAGGCATCATGATGCTTGCATGGGGACTGCGTGATGTGTTGTTTCCCCTTTTTTTGTGTTGGCGCGCTAGATGTCCTAGCTTTTGGTTCTCCTTCCCATCCCGACTCTGGTTGCCCCGTGATATCTTCAAGTTTCACTTCCTCCTGCTGCGCAAACCCCACCATAGGTTGTGGTCTTGGCCTGTCAGACTCTGTCCTTTCGCTGTCACTACCATTCATTGTGTGGGTTGCTTTGGCCCTGGAAGGTTTCTATGGGTTTCTTGTAGCTAATGGGTCATGGCCCTGCACATTGTCGTACGTATCAATGTCCATCCCGACCATCGTCGGGGCCTTCCCTTCTTCCTCTACCAATGTGGCGCTCACTGGTTCGACCTGTGGCGAAGGAATTGTGTCGACATTGACGATTCCCTCTATCTGTGTAAACTCTTGTTCTACCTCTACAGTTTCCTGCAATGACTTGTGGCTACTGTGTGTTTTCCATGTTATTTGGCTAAGTGCACCAAGATTTGGAGGTGCCATCGTGGATAATTCTTCCTTCCTCGATTGAACTTCGACTGCTACGATCTCTGAACTCACACATGTTCGCCTTTCATTTTCGTGCTCCTTAGCTTCACGGGTTTGTAAATGCACAATATGTCTCGTTTGGCCCTAGTTTTCATTATATATAGGGCATCATAAATGCCATGAATCTTCTCAGAGAGACTTCTTTGATGGTTATTAATGTGTTAAAGCTTGTTGAGCACGCTTCGTTCACTTTCATAAATTCCCATTTCGCACATTTTTACCCCGACGATCGGTTTTTTCTTTTCCAACCGTTGGCCTGTTTTCTAGTGTGCTGCAATTTTTCAGTGCATCGTTTGTTTCTTGTTGTAACTTTTCCCCTTGTGCATTGTATTTGGTTCCTGTCAGTTGTATGTTGTGCGCAGTCACTTTTTATTTTTGTTGCGCTGATTCCACTCTCTGTTGCGCATGATATTTCCCAGTATTTTGTATTTTCTTTCTTTTCTACTTTTTTCTTCCTTTTTATGCTTTTGTCTTTATTTTTATGTGTTTTCTTTCCTAATGTATACTATGGTACACTATATACATGACTTTCTTAGTGTGTTGTAACTTTTAAGAATTAGTAGGTCGATTGTCCCTGTACAGTTTCAGTTGACTACTGTTGATCATTCCATTCAGCTTTGTTCCTCCCAAGTCTTTTAGTTGTACACATCCCCTATCTGTGATGGTCTTTACTTCATACGGCCCTAACCAATGCATTCTAACCTTACCAAGGTGTTGGAAAAATTTGTTGTCATACAACAGAACTAGGTCTCCCTCCTTAAAACTCTTCTTTTTAATATTTTTTCATGCCAGGCTTTGTCTCTTGCTTTTTGTACTTCCTGGTGAAATCTTGTCAGAATCATGTCCTCTTCCATTTCCATCAGTCGACTTAACCTCTCATGTACTTTGTCTCTTTCTTTCATGTTGGTAATTGCTTCTACGCGCATATTGGGTACCAGAAATTCTAATGGCACCACTTCTTCCTGCCCATACACCAATCTGAATGGTGTATGTCATGTCAACTTCTTGCATGTGGTCCTATATGCCCATAGTACTATGGGTATTTTCAAGTCCCAATCATCCATGTTGACATTGCAAATCTTAGTTAATGCATTTTCCAAAATCTTATTGAAAACTTCTACTGTTCCATTTCCCTGAGGATGATATGGTGTACTCTTCTGGTGATAGACTTCAAACTCCTTGGTCATAGCCGTGATGGTATTATTGATAAAATGATTTCCTTGGTCACTCATCAGAATCCTAGGACATTCAAATCTGGTGATCACTTGTTCAAATAAGAAGTGTGTTTTTGTCTTTGCACTACAGTCTTTGACTGGTGTTGTTTATGCCCATCTGGTTAAGTATTCGGTCGCAGTAATGATATATCTAGCTCCTGACCTTTTTGTTGGTGGATTAATCGGACCCACAAAGTCTATTTCCCATTTGTCAAATATCTGTAGAGTCACTTGTGGTCTTAGGGGCATCTCATCCCTTTTATTGGGTTTGCCAACCCTCTGACAAACATCACATTTATGGCAATATTCCTTGGCATCTTTATGGATTGTTGGCCACCATAATCCTGTGCGCAATACCTTATTTGTGGTATCTTTACCTGCATAGTGTCCTCCAGCTATACTTTCATGAGCTTCTACCAAAATTCTAGGCCTTTTGTGTTCCAATACACACCTTCTCAAAATGTTATCTACGCCCATCTTATATAAATGTTTCGTAATGAGTTGATATTCTGCAGCTCTGACTATTAGATTTTTATTTTGCGCGGTGCTAAAGCCCTATGGTGAAACCCATGTACTTAAGTATTCAATAATATCAGCAAAGTATTCATCAACTACCTGTATTGAAAATAATTGTGAATCAAGGAAGTTGTCTTCCAAGTTAGTAGATTCTTCTCCATTAGTTACCCTTGACAGGTGATTAGGTCCTACATTTAGCTTCTCTGGTTTGACTATCACTTTGAAATCAAATTCTTGGAATAATAATAGTCGTCTATGGATCCTCCCCCCCAACACTGGCTTGTCGACTAGATATTTGAGGGAAAAATGGTCTATGAACATTTTAAAGTGTTTACCCAGTAAATAGTGCCTGAATTTATGAAGTGCATATACCATGGCTAGGCCTTCTCTTTCTGTGGTGTTGTAATTCTGCTCTGATTCTGACAACTTTCTTCTTGCAAAGGTGATAGGATGGTCTAAGTCACCTGCTCCAGGCTACGCTAGAATTGCTCCAAGTGTTATGGCTGATGTATCTACATACACATGAAATGTATTTTCCCAATCTGGAAATACTAATATAGGTGTTGTAACCATATTTTCTTTTAAAGTGTCCAATCCTTGCCAACAGTCCTCAATCCACTGAAATATGGTGTCCTTCTTTAACAGTTTTTCCATTAGTGTTATAATCTGTGCATACCCCTTTATAAATTTCCTGTAATAGCATGTATGTCCCAGTGTTACTCTTAACTAGCGTACTGACTTTGGTGGTGGTAAATTTACAATGACTGCAATCTTAGTAGGGTCCACTAATAAACCTTGTTTACACACTATATGTCCCAACAATATTCCAAAAGGCATACCAAAAACGAATTTCTTGATGTTTAGTGATATTTGACATTGCCTACATCTTTCCAACATTAGTCTTAACACTTCTACATGGTCCTTTAACAGATTCTATATAGTCTAATCATCCATATATACTTCTAGAAACTGATGTATGAACTCCTTAACAACAACCATGACTACTCTTGAAAAAATGGATGGTCCATTCTTCAGTCCAAATGGCATGACTATATATTGGTAGGATCCCCATTATGTAGCAAAAGTAGTCTTATACCTATCTTCTGGAACTATTTTGATCTAATGGTAACCTAAGAATCCATCTGTGAATGAATATGCTTCCTGGCCTCCCACATTCTCTAATACCTCATCTATAAAAGGGGTAGGGAAAGGGTCATGTAAGAAAGCATCATTAAGTTTCCTCAAATCTACACAAATTCTTATCCCCCCTTGTTTCTTTTCTTGGACTACCATAGGACTGATCCATTCAGATTCCTCTACTGGTTCTATGATACTAGCTTCCAACATTCAGTCAATTTGTGCATTCACCTTCTACTTATATACTGGATTCAATCTGTAGGGTCTTTTCCTGACAAGTCTAGCTTCAGGTTTGAGGGGTATCTTCATCTCACCTAGCTCCCCTACTATGCCTTTCATCTCTATAATGGTCATTGGAAACATGTCACTGTATTCACGGAGTAACTCTGTTATTCTTTCTACTGTTTGTTCATCCCAATAGTCTCCAATACTTGCCATTTTAGTGTTGTCATTCGTCCCAATTTTGACTTTATTAACTTTGATTGGTGCAGAAAATACTTCTGACTCCAGAGATGGACCTTCTACCTCTCTTTCTCCTTCAATATCTGTAATCTAAATGATGCGTGAATCATCTTGATGCAGGAGCATCGCTCACTCGATCAAGCGGGCCAGCGCGAGGAGGAAAGGGAACAGCTGGAGAGTGCCAGCATTTAAATTTTTGAACCATTGTAATATATGGTTGCGCCAAGCATTAATGTTTTGATGTGATGAAGCGCACTTATAGATTGTAACGGACCTTGAGCGGATAAGCTCTCGTCCTTAGGTAGATGAGGCATTTATTTAGTTTTAATGAAAGTAGCTAGGATAATTAACTGTAGATTAGACAGTCACCGGTTGAGAGGGAAAACGGGGTATAGACACCCTCCCGTGTATCTTTGTATCATTCTGATTCATTCATACAGGAAGAAGGGGAGAGCAGAGCAGGAAGCTTGTGAAGAAACCTCCATGTACAGTTATTGAATTAATAGGAAGAGCCCTGATTCAATTCCATGGATGCGTTTGAGCTCTGTGTGTTGCTGATATTGTGCTTGTGTATGTTTG
>JZKD02S1809131.1:324662-336045 GCA_000966675.3 Picea glauca
GGAGGAAGGTGGCCATAGTGTTTCGGCAAATCGGGGTTGGTGAGTGCGAGAATCACTTGGACGTTGAAATCGCGAGTCGCGATTCCCCGACTTGATCACAGTCGTTGATCATAACAGAGACAGGTGGCACGAATCCGAACGCATCGGGATTTCGGCATTCGGAGCTTCCAGCAGTGGGAGACTTGGAACCGCGAATCGCGAACTCCCGAGGTGACGTGGCAGAGTGGAACCCGGAAGTTAGTGGGAGACACGTGGAGGCATATCGGCGTATCGGTGTTCAGGGTTTCGAAGGGTAAGTATCTCACTGCCCTTCATCCGCCGATTTCCCGATAGGAAACCCCCGAGACCGAGAGCGTTGACTATTGACCATTCGGAGTTCGGGTTTCAGAGGTTGGAGCTGTTAGTGAATCGTGCTCGCAGGAATCGCGAACCCCCGAGCCGCGAAATCCCGATCTCCGAAAGGATTTCTGTGGGTGACTCGTGACTCCCTAGGGAGTCGGAGAGCGTTGACTCTTCGGCCCTGTGAGAAAAAGAAGGTCCTGGTGGAGCGACCGCCTGCTGAGAGAGTGGGGGTTGGCGTCACATCTTCATCTGGTGCTTCCTCTTCAACATGATAACATGAAAGTAGTTATTTGATTGTCTGTCTGTTCTGTTGTTGATATTTTATCATGATTTCAACTTCTGGTTCAACAACAAATATCACTCCACATATCAACTTCAACGTTGAAACAATGTTGGGGTTCTCATGTTCAAATGAGAAAGTTACTACAAAGTTTTGTTGTAGTGTTGTCCATTTTGTAGTGCCTCTGCACATCTCATCTCCTCGTCTATATACCAGTTCCCTAGGATTCCTTCCAATGTATGGATAAAGTGATGAGGCCATTGCTCTGGTGGTGTCATCCTCCATTATATCTTGCACTTCTCTAAGTGTTCCACTGGTGTTCCTTGCCCATCATACCTTGGCATTTTATTGCTCCCCTGCTCTGCACCAAATCTACTGCATAGTAGTCGTTTACGCTGATACCAGTCTTGAATTGTTTATTTGTGCACACCCCACCATTTTGCAGGTGTAGCTTTGAGTACAATATCTAGGGCTAAGATCCTATGATTTTCTATCACTTCCTCTTCATGTTTTGTCAAGAATCGCTCTAAGTCATTTATCCCATGAAAACTGGAAGGTTTTGTTATCTTTCTACCAACCCATCTTACTACACGATCTATTCTTGCGCACCTCCTTGTGAAAACTTCATGTAGCTGTTGTTGCCAATTCTCCAAACCTATGTCTGAGTCAGAAGCACATGATGTATTGTTTCTCCAGCTGAGTACCCCATTTATAGTTGGGTTAACATAATCCTCTTCTCACACGGTGGTTCTGTACAAATGGTTGATTTCCTCCAAATCCAAACAAGTGGCCTCTACAAACCTCTCTCCTTTTGAAGGATCTAATGGTGCAATGACTCTATATTCTCCTAATTCAAAAGTCATTTTTCTTGTCTTCAGGTTGATTATAGCCTGGTTATCAAATGCTCAATCCAATCTAAGAAATGTTAGGTAAGGTGTTGTGCTATCTACTATCTCTATTACTTCAAAATCTGTTATAGTGTGCACTCCATCCAAATATGTGGTCACACCTTTAAACCTTCCAATTGGTAACACTCTATGTTGATTTGCTAATTTCAGCTGGACAAATGAATAGGCTAGTGTAGGTTCTCCCATACACTACCATGTCTTCTTAGGTAAGACATTTAATTTAGAGCCTAAGTCCAATATAACATCACCCATATTGAAATCCCCAATATTAGCATTTAGTCTGAATTGTCTACTTGTCCTTCTTCTTGTATGGAGATGATTGATTGTTTTATGTTCTCACTTTCATTCTACCTCTGTGTTACATATTTCTAGCAGATTTTGTATGATCTTAACAGATGATGGATCCTTCAATAACTTATCACATGATTGCAATTTTTTTTTATGGTACTTACTTGCTCTAAAGGTTATCCTTTACTGGTATGTTCCATTGAGGAGGATATCTCGTACATTGGTGAGTTTTGAGTTTGTTGTGTGGATGATGTAGATGCAACATTTTGCTTGAGAAACTCCTGTCTGGCCTCCTTAAATGTTTCCTTTTCTTTTCATGCATCAAACTGCTTATGTGGTTCAACATTCTTCTTAACCCATTGGTGTTGCGTTGGCTCTTGTTTTACAGTATCAGTTCTTGTCTTGGCTCCTCCTCGAGTGACTATATTGATGTTTCTCCCATCATCCCTGGCTTCTGTAGAGATCCACTGGACATTCTAGTTGTTCTTGTTCCTTTTTTATTGGATCTTTCCCAAGAGTGTTGGACAGTCTTTTGTTTCATGGTTTGTTGTGTGACAATACATACATGTCCCCGGTGGAAGTGGACAATCCCTTGCATAATGTCCTAATTGTTGGAAGTTGTGGCACACTACTAGTCCTCTTCCTCGTCCAAATCCTCCTTTGTCTCATCCTCCACCTATGTATCCACCTCAATCTCCTCATGGTGCGTTGTACTGAGGTACTTGGTTATATTGCGCGGGGTTATATTATGGTTTCACATTATTGTATTGCGGTTGCACAATGTTGTACTACTACTGTGCATTATTGTATGGTGGTGTTACCTGGTTGAACTAAGGTGCAGCTTGTCCTGTCATCATTTCTTCTTGCACCCTATAAGTATCTGAATTTCTTTCTCTCATCAGCTCCATCGTCCTACAATACTTATCATCATGACCCACTGACTTGCAAAAATTGCAATATGAACTTTTGGGTATTGTCTTATACTTCTGCATCATTGGACAATGATATGGATCCTGCCCATGCAAGTTACAAATCTTGCACCATGGTCCTCCTGTTGGCAAGGGGTTTGGTACTCATGTTGCCATATACTGCGCAAAAGTTGGACATTCATTCTTATGGTGTCCTTTTGTCCTGCATAGGGTACACCAAACGACTTCTCTTTTCTCTTTGCCCTTATTATGGTTAAGTTGAAATGTTAGATTCTTCAGATCCTCCTTCAGCTCCTCTATTGTTGGATCTTTCTTCTGATACTGGTTTTCTTCCAGTTGTAAGGATTCCTGCAGAGCCTCTACCTGAGTTTGTAACTTATGTTGTCTTAATGGGTATTTCAAGTGTGGTAACAACGAGTTCACAAATAAGTGTCTATGTTGCATGTCAGTAATTGCATACTTCAACTTACCTTTCAAATGTTTAAACCTTTGATCAATATCCCAAACAGACTCACCTGGTTTTTGCCTGATTTCAATCATTTCATTCATATACTGGTCCTCTGAAATAGGCTTTTGAAACTCGTTTATCAATAGTTTTTTCATGTCTGCAATAGTCTTTGTTGCTCCTGGTGGACTGTTTACATCTAGGCTCATGTACCAATCCAATGCGCGGTATCTTAGCGTGATATCTAACTATGTGAGTTTTGTATCCTTATATGTGATTTGCTTTGCTTCCTAGATCTTCTCACAGATGAATACGTGCTTTTCGGGGTCCTTTGATGCCTCTCCCCGAAATTTTGGTAATTTGATCGTGGGATCATGTCCTGCCATTTTAAATTGTGTTGAACTACTGCCTTCGCGTGGTGTAGATAATTGATTGTTACTTCCTAAACTGGCTCCCCGAGTTGATGCTCCTTGATTAGATGCATGTCCTGTTGTTTTTCTTCCACTAAACTTTGGTTGTCTAAACGTTGGTGTTCTTTTTGGTGTATTAGTCACACATGGGGTTGTAGATTCCACACTGACGGTGATTTGGATTGGAGTTTTGCCTTATGTCCCTAAACCTGGACCTCTTGTTTTCCTTTCATATGTTGCGTGCATGATTTCCTCAATATTATCCACATCCTGGAGATCCTCTACCTCTTCTTCATCGCTTGCCAAGCCCTCTCTATCAATTATGGCTCTCTTCTTGTTATTCATTTTATATTGGTAGGGTACTCCACTGTGCATATTTCCAGCTTTATCTGATCTTCTTCCATCATGATTGAGTCCATGGTATCTTTATTTCCTTTATTCATCTCCTTTTCCATATCTCAACCCCCTATCATTGCTTCCCCCCTCCCCCCATGCACACAGGGAAGTTTAGTTGTCTGATTCCATGGTAATCACACCATTGGCATACAATAAAATCTTGATTGAAGTATACAACGATCTGATGTACCTACCTCTGGGTCCTTTTAGAAAATATTTCTCTATTATGGTGTAGGACTTCACGGTATCTACAACAAATTCGGTGATAAACCCTACAACAATATTGTCTAACCAGAAATCTACTGTGCGCATAAATTTGTTATTAACTTGTTGTAACTGCATGATCTCCACAAGATTCCACTCCGGCTATCTGATTCAATTTGTAGGGTGGTTGTCTTTTAACCTCAATAACCACTCCTGCAACAAATGCAGGAAATCACAGAAAAATACTTCATGCAAGTTGCTAAACACGTATTTGTCGAGATATTTTCACAGTGTTAACTTAGGGTTTTTGTTGTCCTTCTGTGCAAACTCAAGTTCCTTTGTTTCCAACCATCTTTCGATCTTCTCCTTTGTTGGATTCCATGGCCTGAACATTCCCTTATACTTGCATTCTCCACGTGTTTCTTCCACGGATCTCGTCCACTCAATCCTGTGCAATTTCAGGTCCCGACAACATAACCATTTGTTGGTTATTCTTCTCTTCTTGGGCTAACCCAGGTTCGGATCTCAATGGGTTTCTGACAAAACCATCTAAAACTATCAACCCTCCTGGTAAACCATAAGGCAACGCTATGCACAAAGTGCACAATTCAGTCTCACCCGAGATAGATTTTATGGGTGACTGCAATTCCCAGGTGTTTGCAGTCTAGGAATGAGTGGGGATCTATGGTGTTGTTCTTCCTTCTTTATGCATTAACCTTGTCATTGATTTAAGTATTTATAGGATTCATTCATATTTAACCTTATGCATGCATATTGATACATCTAGTTAATAATTCATTCATAAGATAATCATTAACGGGAAGTAAATATTCAATAAACATCACATAGAACACAAGTGTTACAGTGGTTCACCCCCTCTTGGGGCTACGTCCACAAAGATTTGGCTTCTCTGCTCTTTTATTTGATCTACTACAAACTCTTGTGTTGCGCACATTACATCTTCAGTAATGCAATCAAGATGATGTTAAGGAACCCTTGTGAGGCAGACTAGATCATACCAAGCTCCTCAACCTATGACCTAACCCTCAACTCTATCTTATTCGACTCTTTCACAAGACCTATTACAATCAACCACATACAAGTCCTTAACAATCCTTAACTGGCATCCAACATCTCCTTCCTAGACCTCCTAGGTTCTTATTTATACTACTCTATGGCTTATAGTCGTTACAATCTTTGTCAAAAACCCTAACCCTATCATGGTTAGGCTTTCCCACCTTCACACCACGTTGATTTCCTCTTGCATGTTGCTTTTCCTTCTTTTTTACTGCATGTTGTTTTCCTACCACATGTTGTTTGCGCTCCAACATTAGGTCTTCCTTTCCACAGTTAGGTATTTCCTCAAAATAACTTCTTCTCCAAAAATAGGCAAGTGCCCAAAATATACTTCCTTCTCAAAATAGGCCTTCACCCAACATAAATCATGTTCGTCTTCCGTTAGGATGGATGGATGGTAGTGCTTGGTACCAATTGGCTACATTGCTTAGTCGATCATATTGTATGGTTTCTTCTCGTGTTTTGAGGATGAAACATGTGAAGGGGGATGGAATGTAGTATACCTAGGGAGTGTAACGACCCTTAATTATTAAGATGATTCATTTAAGTATAATTAACTCTTTAATCAAAATGGTTAATGATTAATTTGATTATTAATTAATTAACTAATTAATAAAGTATTAAATTAAAAAGGGAGAATAAAATAAAACATTTAATCAAGTTACGTATACATGAAGGGATCACATAAGGATCCCGATAAGATAAGAGGATTAATGAATGGATAAGGGTAATTAAATGGAGGGATAAGGAATTTAATGCAAGATGGAGTCTCGGTGAAGGGAGGAGGAATAAGGGAGGGAGAAAGGAGTTGAGAGGGGATCGATTTTTCATTTTGACGAGAGGGGAGAAAGGATTTTGGGGAAGCTTGGAGTATTGGATAGAGTGTAATTTACAGTGGAATTTACAGTGCACCGGGGGGCTACGGAGGTTTTGGGCTCGGAGGGCTAGGATATCCATTGATATCCTAGGGCTAGGCGTTACTAGTCGGCAGGGAGGTTGGTTTTGGGGTGGTGTCCTAAGGAGCAAGCTAAAGGAGCAAACTAAGGAAACAAGCGACAACATCATGTTCAGGTTAGAGTTACGAATTATGTTGAAGTAAATTGTAATTATAATTTTATTACTATGAAAAATTAGATTTTAAATGTGCTAGATGTAGTAATTATTAAATTTTACTGTGGTATTCTAATTTAATGGTTGTTATAATTAAGTTAGAGTCATTACAGGGAGGTAATATGGGGTACCTATGGAGGTACCCAATGGGAATGTGGTTATGTATTATCATTGGAGGCTATTCAATGTAAGGTGGACTAGGTCCACTATATTATTAAATAAGACCCATTATGGTAGTTAGATATAATAAATAGACTTTGTAGAAGATTTCTTCTCTAGAATGTTCCTAGAAGATAGAGAATGTTATATAAAGAAATGTAAGCAATGTATTGAAGCATAGTGAAGAATATTGTGAATGTATCAAGCATTTCTTGAGGAGTGTTATCCTTCCTTAAGGATTAATATATGGTGTTACCCTACCTCAAGGGTTTTGTCTACATTCTTGTGTTGGATATTTGGTGAATGATTTGGTTTATTCTTGTTGATATTGTGGGTTTATTTTGAGATTTATTTTCAGATCTATTTAGGTACTTAACAAAAACTCATTTCCTCTATTTAGGTTCCTTCACAGTTTTTTTTTGAGCTTGAGCAACACCCTTCTAAACATAAGGTTTTCACCTTGTTTGTGCTAAAGTACTACAACATTGTCTCCAACAATTGATGCATCATATGCCTATGTGACATGAGTCATGGTTTCATTCTTTCTTCATGGATTGTGCTTCTCGAGGCATTTAAATGCCTTATGCCCTTCTACTCCACACATGTAGTAAGTAATGACATACTTACCCTTCCCTCTTCCAAAATCTTTGGTCTCTCTTGGCATGGTTGTCTCTTTTGGCAATTTGACTACTAGATGTGTCATCTTCTAACCCTTTGCTAGGAAATCCTCTTGCAACCTTCGCTCATCCTCTACATTTAAGACTCTTTCCTTTATAGTTCTAGTGCCACTTCCTATTCAACTTTTCCTCTACTTTTAAAGCAATTTGTTGTTCTTCATCCACGGTTCATAAATGATGAGTGATCATCTCATCTTGAATCTGCACCTCAATCCTTTAACATACCTTGCTACCCTTTGATACTCTGACTCTTTAAGTCCCGATCTAAGAAATAATTTGAAGAAATTTTCAGTATACTCCCAGACATATGTCTTCTTCTACCACAAATTGTGTGCTTATGTTGCACAAACTTTGCTATTAATCAACAGGAAAAAAATTATCCTTGATCTTACTCACCATTTTCTTCTAGGTTTTAATATTCTTATGTTGTTGATCTACTATATCTTTCTACACAACATCCCACCAAAGTGCAGTGTGACCTTTTAGCTTCATAATTGTGAAATGAACTTTATTGAGGTCTTGAATATTCTCATACTCAAAGTATCTCTCGAGCTCTCTTATCTAGTCAATGAGAGTCTCTACTTTCAAGCTACCATAATAGAAAGAGAATTCCACCCTTACATTACTTCTATCCTTTAGAAACAAGATCAAACACTCGACCAAGTCTCTTTCATCAAAATTTTGTTCTTCCTCCATTTCATCTTTTTATTTTGAATCCATTATGGCTCCAACATCTCCAATTTCTATGTTCTCTAAGTCTTTGATTCTCTTTCTCAATTCCTCCAATTCTTAGTTCCTCACACCTCCTTGGACTGCTCCTCTTCTTGGTGGCATCCTTGGGAGTTGTCTTGTAGTCCTCAACCATACTAACATTCATATGCCTTTCTTTAGACACTACCTCCCACCACTCTTCTTCCAACAATCGCATGTTGAAACGACCCTCTCTCAAGTCTCCTTGCTGCCACAGTTGCACATGAATTGATCTCTTGGAACCCCAATTCTTAGGAGTTAACTAGTTTTGATAATTATACAATTTCTCAACCTAAAAATAAATGTCGCTTTCATATCACTTGGTGTAGGACCAAGATTTGTAATTCACTAGCATAGTTATAGAACTAGATCAATGATGTCAAAGTGTAGCGACTACACAAGTAGCATGCGTACACATTCACAAGATGCAGATGCTACAAACTGGATATTGACAAAAACAATGTAAGACAAATTAAATAGAAGGAAAGGGGAAGGATAAAACTCTTTATTGAAAAGTATGTCCAATTTCAGCCCATGGATTACAATCTACAGGTCTTAATCTCTCCATGATCCATATTGTTGTAGACTTCCAAGACCATACCACAAAATGGTCTCAAACTCCAAGAGCATGAATTAGTGTTTCTCTCTTTCTCTTCTATTATAGATTGTTGGCATTGAACCCCTCTTCAAGCTACTTTATTAGACTTATAACTTCCCCACAATCCATTCAATTCATGTGGAAGTCCAACAATCTTTGCAACAATTTATATTCACTAGTGCTACCTCTATGAATTCCCAGTAGCAGTGTGTGGTCAATTTCTCTTTGACTGCTCTCAATTGTCTCTAATGCATTTATCTTTTAGCTTCCATAGAAATGGATGGATCTGTAGCCAAAGGGAAATAAACTCCATGATCTTTACTTCTGTAGTAATCAGGTGTTCCTTTCGTAGCCAGGGATGATTAAGCCTCATATCATATCTCTTGTATAGAAACATTGACCTCCTTATTTTTTCCTACTAAGAAAATTAACTAAACGACCAATATTGTAGACTAGAAATAAAATATTTTGATGCCAATTACATGGGCCCAAGGATGCTCTTGCATAGGGGAATAAAGGTGGGCAGGGTTATTGCTTCGAGCCATGTAGTTTTATACTAATTAGTATTGATAGGCCCTACAGTTTTGTGATTCCACAGTTGACCATGCCTTCATCAAATTGTCCTAGGATCAAAGGAATCTTTGGGGCTTAGTGGTTGTCTGTATACAAGGCTTAGAGTTTTTCGTTTCCACGGTAGGTGGTTCACTCGAGGATGATTTGATTTTGGGTATAAGTCAATTCACACATAGAGTAAGGTTTGTTCACACAAATCCCATGTGTGTTTGTTTTCCTAGTGTGAGACTTGAATCTAAAAGGTACCAACCACTACCAATGAGTCCTTAGTAACCAAGACCATGGAAGTAGTTCATTGGCTAAGTATGCACCCTCCTGTATCATACACTATAGAGAGATTGATCCCTAGCACCAAACCAAGTAATTGTATGATTTGCTTCTTCAAGAATACCATGAATGCAATTCCTACCCCCAGACGTGTGGCTAGCCTTTCATCCCATGGGATTGATACGAGCACCCTCTCATCTATGTATCGATATTCCCATGGATCAACAAGCGTAAAATGGATTGGGATCGTCCTCCCCTGTTAGTAACTAGGTACTTGAAGCCCTAATTGGATCATCTACCTCTGTAGTTTATGAGACTGAAACTACGTGCTATCCCAACCTGAGATTTTTCCCAGGATATGTAGAGGTTCTAGTTTGCAACTTCTTCCCCTTGTAAGCCTAGAGTATCAAACTTTTTCCATTATCAATGACACATCAAAGAGATATGTGAATTTGTTGCATCATACAAATGGTAAATACCTTATATATTTTAAGTGTTAATTAAATGTTATATATATGTGTGTGTCGCTCATCTTATCCTTTCAAAGTTTAATGCTCAACTATTTGATAGTCATTATCAAATTTTAAATCATTTGTAGAACATTGAGTAAACCAAAAAGAAAAAAGAAAATATTGGAGAGCAAAGGAACCATGAACTTGAAACCTCTATTTTTAGGTGAGAGGGCATCCATGGCCTCATATTTGATACAAATTGATCCGAAAATGGATTAGAAATCATACACCGCTCGATCTGAACCGAGTGTCTCTAACATCACTTGATCCTCAAATAGTATTAGGTATGACACCACTTTCTTATTCCAAGATTCTTTTATTGACAATACTTATAGCATGGAAGTGACTTATCTTACTTAACCAAAACACTCAACTGATGAACATAACTTGCATAATCTTTCATACATGAGTATATACATAATCACATGAAAACAATAATTGTGTTTCACAGTGACCTTCTTGCATGTTACTCAAACTCAATTACAAATGTCAAATTCGGCACTGTCTCGGAAAATTGAATCCACTAACTATAAACACTATATATTTCTTTACAAAATGCCCAAAGGCTCTCTTACAACTCACAAATCCCAAACTTGCAGAATTTTGGCTTACAAATGTGTGATAAGATTGTCACCATCAACTCCGTCTTGGAAAACCGATTATGATGACTATAAATATCCCATAACTCTCGAAAGACTACAAACTTGACTTCAAAAGGAAAATGAATAGAACTTTAGTACATAAGAATGTTGTGTTCAAAAACCCAAAAGAAAATTATGTAAAACACCAAACATATTGTTAATACACAAAAACATTGTGTGTAACACAAAAATGTTATGTGTAGGAATGTATGTGTGCCTTTAAATAGGCCACCCCTTTGAACAAAATCTCCAAATTTATGGCAACTTAATGCTATATTAAGAAGGAATCCCATTAAATGTGGGAGTAGGCATGTTGGTTAAAACTCCCTCTAAAATAGTGGAGGTCGTGGGTTCCATTCCTCCATAATACACATGTGTTGGTTATTTTTATCCTTATATTGTTATAAAGTTATAACCATATGTATTAATAAAAGGTAGTTTATAACCACATTTGTGATGGCATATAGTATGTGGCATAGAGATGTATTATATGCTATATATATAGTATGTAATTAACAAACCCACCACGTATAAAGCTATAATCATATGTATTAATAAATGGTAGTTGTTATAACCATATTTGTGATGGCACATAGTATGTGGCATAGAGATATACTATATAGCTATATATTATGTAATTAACAAACCCACCACATGCACTTTTCAATGGTTATTGTTATTGTTGTTGTTGTTGATGATGATGATTAACGTCCACTAAGATCGAATTGGTCTATTGGACCTTAAGAGGGTAAGTGATTACTTGTGATATTATGTAATTAACAAACCCACCACGTGCACTTTTCAATGGTTATTGTTG
>JZKD02S1809131.1:336682-349407 GCA_000966675.3 Picea glauca
TTTCACTATGGAGCTTGTGAGAATTTGTTCTTATCTTACAATGATTTTTTTTCTTTACACTCGTCAAAACATATAGATAATTTTGATCTTCTAGATTAGGGTTGATTACATCCTTATAATACCTTAACTTTTTTTTTCCTCAAACTCTTTATCACACCACATTTTCTCCTTAAATTTTGATTTGATGATATTTTTAATAGTATCTTTATTCTACAAAATGGTGTCTTCCATGAGTCCCCAATAGTTTATCCAAGACTGGGCATCTTTATGCCATCCTTGCTTGAGTCGGTGATGGTTACGACTCGATTTTGAAGCAATTTTTGGAAGCCTCTTGTCTTTCATGTTGTTCAACTTGCTCTTATACATTAGGTATATGGTCATAATTGTGCTCTCAATGGGGGAGAGGCTTGTTTCTAAGAGTAGGATGGGATATGGTGTATTTCCTTTGATTTTGAGATTATAGGTTATAAAATTCTTTTGTATTTTCTCTATCTTTCTCCAGGGTTCACGAGTGATACTATAGCCCCAAACTTCACATCCATAAAAAATAACAGGTGCAACAAGAGTCTCAAAGAGGAGTTTCTTCTTATCCCAAATCCAAAGATCGATTGAAATACAATTGTTTTCAAACCCGTAATAAGTTTCCCATCCCCCAATAATCATTTTCTCAATACTATAATTCCAATTGAGTTTTTGGTGATTATCAATTCCAAGATATTTGTATGAAGTCACTTCCTCCAAGTTGTTGTTATCATTTACGAAGGTATCATAAGTGATTTTATTGGATTTAATAATCGTGACCTTAGTCTTATCATTATTAAGAGTCATACCCATATTGGAGCAAAAATCCTTGAGGATTCTTAGTTGGTTTTCAAGATCATGGGGACTCCTTGCCATAAGAACGATATCATCAACATAAAGAAGAAGATTGATGACTATACCAGTGAGAGTAGGGCCAACACAACCTGCTTTTTCCAAACAATCTTCTAACTTGTCAATGTATATGCCAAAAAGGGTAGGGGACAAGGGACAACCTTGTTTGACTCCAATATTGTAGTTAATATCTTTCGACCATCCCTCAATGTTTTTAAACTTAGCAATAGCATTCTCATACATCCTTATTGCAACAACCCTCAACTCGAGAGGCACTTTTATCTCTTCCAACCTATTCCAAAGTTTTTTCCTAGGAACCATGTCAAAAGCTTTTCTAAAGTCAACAAAACAACAAAAAAGATTGGTTTTAGTATTGCGGAACTCCTCTACATTGATCCTAAAGGTAACAAGATGGTCCACAGTTGAATGATATCTCCTAAACTCGGCCTGGCCTTTAGCTCTTTTACTGTGACTTTCTAGCCAAAGGCTAATCTTTTTTTCCAAAATAATTCCATAAAGCTTGGCTAAAATCGGGCTAATCATAATGGTCCTATAATTAGAGGGAATGTTTTTATCCCCATTTTTAAAAATAGGAACACTAAGGCTTTGTGTCTAAGGTTTAGGGAAGCCTTGCTTGAGTGCTAAATTGAAGAGCTTGTGTATGTGAGGGATAAGGATATGCCCTCTGATTTAAAAAATTTCAGTTTGGTAGCCTTCAATGTCCTTAGCTTTCCCATTTGCAAGCCGCTTAACCCCGAACTCTATGTCATCTAAAGAAAAAATTGCATCCTCCGTAGGGACAATAGGAATGGTGTCCATGGCATTAGGGAACTCGTAAATATTTTTAAGGTAGGAATTCCAGTCACTTAAGGGAATCATATTATTTTCTTTAGTATTGCGATTTAGAATTTGGCTCCATAACTTATTAGGATCCAAATTTGATAGTTGTGAAAATTGATCTTGCCTTTTATTGATATAGTACCTTTTTTTTCCTTTTAATTAGGGATTTGTACATATTGATCTTATCGAGTTTTAATGACTCATTAGAAGCATCCCTAATGGTTTTCCTAGCAATTTTACATTATTTATCATACCAAGAGTTGGTCGTTCTATTATTCTTTTTACATGACACCTCGAAAGAGACCTTGTTAATAGAAGTGGTAAGTGATCCAGGTGGATATTGGTGGCCACCCACCTGTTCCAACTGGCTCCTTTTGCTAGTTTTTAATTCAACACGTTCTTCTATACTTCTTTGTAATTGTGGGTTCTACACTTCCGGGGATGTCTAGAGCCCTACACATATTCCAGGTGGATACTGGTGGCCTCCCACCTAATCCAACTGCCTTATTTTTAATGTTTTCATGTCAGCACATCTTGTTGTACTTCCAGGGCCGTTTTGGGGCCATAAACAGTGTTATTTTGACTCGCCAAAGTCAAACTATAGATAGAGTTAGAGTTTGACAACATAATGCATAGTTCTCGAAAAGACCTTTCCAATGGGCTATCACGCACCTAAAACAAAGATCATATGCAAAAGTTACGACCCCGAGAAGCTAATGTACTAACTTACCCAAACGGGGCCCACATGACTTTTGGCATTTCATCTCCTAGGGTTAGGTTTTTGGATGTCTAGGGTTTTGACATTCATGTTTAACATAAAAAGGCCTTCAAAGCCTCATTGTAAGGATCTTCTGGCGAATGAGCGTAGCCATCACACCTCTTCTTAGAGATAAAGTTGCCACCATTCTAGCGAGTCTTGCACTTTGTATTTTTACAGTCTCTTTACAATTCTTTCATTAATAGAAATCAAGTATAGCTTTATTTTTCTGTTTCTGGCAAGTTTCATGAGTATTTCATTGTAAGTTATTTGCTTTCATTTCGTTCTGAACATAATCCAGATCAGAAAGGGTAGTTGTAAAACTCCGATAGAGTTATTCAATGTTGTCCTTATAAGTTAGGAGATGTAATTTACTATATAAATCCTTTAAGAAAAGGTAAACTTTACTTTTGTCAAAGCGCAATTGTCTTTGATTATCATAATTCTCTTCAATGGTGCTCTTATTTATGGAAAAGTTTAGAGTTAGGGTTAAAGGTTTATGATCAGAGTCGGGTTCATGGTCATTTAAAAGGTTAAAAGTTGCTATTTGGTTGGAAACACATATATCGGATATCACATAATATACGACATTACTACCTAGCCCATGAATACAAGTCATCTAGTTGGATTTTGGCCACTTCATTACTTCATTGCAAATTATTAGGTCTTGAGAGCTGTAGAACTTGACCAACTCAGTACCAAACAAATTCTCAATTAGGTCTTCAGAGCTTCTTTTGTAGCTATTAGATAAAACAAGGTCCCCATCTAGCCATAAAGGATTATGGTTGGAATCAATGCTTAAAAGAGTAGCTTGTTTAGTTGCAGTCCCAACATTAAAGTCTCCTAGCAGGATGATATTACCTTCATTTTTCAAACTAAAAATATCTTGTTCTAAATTATTATAGGGACAATTTCTATCTAGATTGTTTTTCTTATAAAAAGTAGAATTAATAGGTGCAAATTAACAAATTGCTATATACATCTTCCTAGCATTGGTGTCTAAAATTTCTATCCAAATGCACTTATTGAGAGGGTCGATATTATGAAGTTGAAAGTGAGGATAAATGTTCTTTCTAATATAACAAGCTATGCCTTCTATCCCTCTACGGTGGGAATTTTTGTTCCATGTCGACCACAAGACAAATCCTTCTATGTTAGGGACCTTAGACTCTTCACGCTCCCAAGTTTCAACTAGACAAATAATATCAATATTAGTCGGGATCCAAATTATCATAGGACCTTTGCGCCATGGAAAACAACGAAAGTTCCAAAAAAGGATCCTGAGTGTCCCAAATTCCTATTTATTATTATCCTTCTGGTCTCTATCCCTAACAATAGCTTTCGGTTTCTAATTATTGCCCATTTTCCTTCTTTCCTGGCTTCTTTTACCTTTTGAACTTCCTTCCTTAATTCAACTTGGACTTCGGGAATGAGGTCTTCATTTATAAATATTCATGGCCCTTTTAAGCTCGAAGATTTACTGAGTATGCTATATTTATGGTCATTACAACTTACTTTGACACGAATCAACCTATATTTGTGATCAATTATTTTTCCTAGCCTCTTCGCTTCTATGAGGTAAGTTGTATCAATTTGTGATTTATTATTTAATTATTCTTTTACTATTGCTAGCATATCCTCTTCTTCTTGTTTTTTTGTATAAAAAATTATGAGGTTCAAGACTCTTTTATTATATATAATATATATTATATATTACACCCATGCCAACAAAACTTCCTTGCGATATTCATGATGAGCTCCCTCCGTAAGATATGGATCATATGGTATGTAATGAGACCAAAGACTAAGTCTAGCCCCCTTAGCCATCCAACGAAACTTTGTTACCACTTTAAATAATGAACATGCCATATGTTTAATAAGCTTATGTGTTGGCGTGGAGGGTCATGTGAAGACCTTTGGAGCCCTTCAAGGTCATGGGGTAGAACCCCATTGACTCCATAATATTTTACACAAACTAACCATTGCTAGCCAATGGGAGGTCACCACATGGCGACCTCTCATTGGTTCATACATGCCACTTGTCATTCGATCACTGGACCACCTGGAGGTACTATCTACCACGTCAACTACCAACAATCATGTGCCACATCATTTATATGGTGCCAGTTGCCAATATATGGAGTTTCCACATGTCAACTTGTGATCCTGTCATGTGTCTCTCTCAAAGCCTGCCACATGTCTCTTCAGGGTTGACTTGAACTTTGACTGCCCAAACTTTTGCATATGACATCCGTTTGACGAACTGTTTGCATCATTGGAAAGCCGACGACATGCTCTTTGTAATGATGTTATTTTCTAGAACTTTTGAGATGATCAAATTTTGAGCAATTTTTTACCCTTCCTGGATCCCTGTGAGCGTTCTGGATCGTCCTAGACCTCTGTGAGCGTTCCTGGATCACAAATAAATGTTTTTTAAAATAAATTATTGATGATGATGATGATGATGATGATTAACTTCCATTGGGGCGACATGTGCGGCAAGAGTGGTCTACAATCCTAGAGGAAAAATTGAGACTACTTACTCCTGGTCTATAGGCAAGGCCACCCACAATCAAGCAGAAGCCTACACCCTTCTTCAAGGATTACATATAGCTAGATCACAAAACATTGAGATCATAACAATTGTTGGAGACTCCAAACACACAATTAGGCATTTAATTCATTCTTCACTTCCATCTAAAGCAAGCTTACAAGCAGTTTTCGTTCTATTCAAGGTCTCATCAAAGAATTCAACCAAGTATTCTCGTGGCACGTCAAGAGAGAACTTAATTCCTTGCCAGATGAGATGGCTAATAAAAGAGTAAATGGAGAATATGGCTTGCTTATCATCAATGGAAATGCAAGTTTCAGGCCTATTCCTTAGCCCCACTACTTTGCTCTTATCATGTGCCCCTGGCCTTAGACTCTCAAATGCCCTGGATTATATCCCTTCTAAAGTTGCCACGTGGTCACTCTCTGGGAAAATAATCTACCATCCCTCCCATCTTTTCTCTCCCCTCCCACCCGTCCTCCAACATTCCTCCTCTCCCTCTCCGACTCTCGTCCTTCCCACCTGGATGACCTTGGCATTTAGCTCCTTTGGCCGTCCGTGTGCCCGTCATGCTGCCTTTGCTCGCATGTGGATCCTCTTTGAACCGTACCCCCAACCATAATTTTCACCTCCCTCATCCTTGACACCCACGAGCCTTCTCTTCTCATCTGTACGTTGCCCCTGTTCTTCATTACCTCCTCCTGGTATCTATTATGTCATCACATGTCCTTGCTTTTTCTCTCACGCAGAGCTATCTTAGCATGGTTGTCGCCATCTATGTGAGACCCTTTAGCCACGTTTTCTCCCATGAAACAAACCGTCCGACAACCAATCGAGAAGACAAACAAATCCAACAAGGAGGAATGAACCGTTTTCTAATTCAGGATCTCCCCTTTTATAAATGCACTTGGGCCCTCATTGTTCAACACTAGAACCATCAAATTCGAGAAAGGTGGCGAACTCACAATTGCAGGAACTTCAACATGGCAAACCGACGTCAAGGAACGAACTCCTGAGTTCTTAAGCTGCAATAGGACCTAGATGATATACACACACTGGTAATTACACTGTAGAGTAGGATTATCACTCTTGCCACTCAAGTTCTCTCAGTCTTGGAATTTAATGTCAGTCATAGGCAATCAATTCAAGCTTTGAATGATGAGGTGGATGCCTTGAAAAGTCAATTGGAAGAAATCCGCCTCGAGCCAACACCCATGGAGTCTTAAGATAATGTTGTAGGTGATTCAAAATCAACGAATTCAAGTACAGGACCATCCCACCTTCCATACCTCAACATCATCGTCCAACAATCCGAGGATGAAGAAATGGAGGAAGCGAATGAACATACCGGGTCTCTTCATTAAAATTTAGTCTGAATGCTCTCCAAATTTTGGCTAGGTCTAGGTTTTTTTTATAAAAGTTATATTAGAAGTTTGCTAGATTGGAACAATTGTAATTACGATAATGTTCTTTGTAATGCTCTAACCCAACTTAGTTTGGGTACAATTTATTTCTCCCCTTAGGGATTTTTGCCTCTCTATGTAATCTGCTGTCTCAGAACAACCTTTTTATAATATACCAGTTTGGGTTAAAAAAAATCCATTGAGACAAGAATGAGTCTATTAGACTTTAAGAAAAGTAAAAGATTAAAAAGATTTCGTTAAAATCTTATTGCACAAAAGGCTCTCTATAGCCCAATATGGGAGAGATGTCCATATAACATAAAACATTAAAATAATAACAATAACAATAATTTTTTAAAAAATTATGTGGGCATAATTATTATAGATTATTGTGCTCATACACCAATTTGGTGTCTTGGTGACCTTAAATATACAGCGTGAGTGGGCCTAATGGTTAAGAACCTGTGTTTCCTCTTAAGAGGTCACAAGTTCAAATCCAGAGGGGGGTAGGGTATGTATACCTCTGTAGACTTTACCAGTGAAATTGCTGGGCGGAGGGGATCCTTTGTCCCACAAACAAGGGGGTCTCATACACCAATTTGGTGTGGCTTAGCTGTGACCTTACAAATATATTATTATTATCTTAAGGTTTTTTTAGTATAGAAATCTATGCTTTTTTTAGTATAGAAATCAACATAGATCCATCTTAATACGAGATCTATCAAACTTTGAGAGATCAAATTTCTAGAGATGCAAACCTTTAATCTTTCTTCATGTTTTGCATTCTAAAAATAACACTAAATATCTAAATTCATGTCATCTAACATTTTATAAACTTATAAAGAATGTAAACTCAAAATTATTAAAAATATTTAATTAATTTTATTATTTTTACATTTAGGAAATATTGAATTTTAACTCTCATTAATACCTCCAATATTCATTTTAAAGAATCATTGGTAGTACGACCAACGTTTTTAAACACTGGTACAACCACTTTCATTCTTTTCTGGCCTGCCCACTCCCGAAGATGGGGAGAAACCTGAGCAACCTGATGGGACCAGGGCTAATAAAGGGTAGTGAGGCCCATACCTGAGCAACCTGATGCTAATAAAGGGCATTGAGGCCCATATATATATATATATATATCACATATACACTTTCTGTTCCATATAGTTCACATAGTTGAAACAGATTTCTCTTCTTCGTATCAGGATCCAGCTTCTGAAAACCCTTGGTTCTTTGGCTTTAAAAGCAATACCAATGGCGGCAGCGGATCCCGTGTTCGAATCGCTCCAACGCATTCCGTCAATGATGGAATCCTTCGACGAGTCTCTGTCACAGCTCTGCAAAGACAACATCAGCGAGTCAGCTCTCGATCTGCGGAAGAACCTAACGGAGTATTACCACGACCTCCATAAAGCCCTGCAATTGGAGTACGAAACCCTAGAGATAAAGGAGGAACCAGAAGAACTCGGAACCAGCGGCGAAAACAAGGAGAACAAAACATCAAAGGTCACCGGTTCAAATCCCGCCATTTCCTCATTCACTAAAGTTCTCTCACGTGCCGACGTCCGCTCTGAGATCAAAACCCTCTGCGATAAAGCCGACGGCCGTGGCCTCAGAAATTACGTCATGGACAACAAGAAAAAGGTCAAAACCCTTCGGAAAGAATTGCCCTTGGCGCTCCGTGAAGCGCCCGATGTGTCGACGCTGGCGATGAATGCTCTGGAGCCCCCATTTTCTCCAAATAGAAAGGCCTGCATTTTGATCTTGAAATCCTTTTACAAGATTTTTGGTAACGATGAGAGCGGTGTTGTTCCCTCGTATGTCAAGGATTCGGCCCGGGAGATTGTTAAGGATTGGAGAAAATATATGATTGAGAAGAAAATGGGTCTTGCCGGTAGGGGAAATATTAGGGCGTTCCTGAGGTTCTTGGCCTCGTTTAGGATCGCGGCGGACTGCGAGAGGGATGACCTTTGGGGGTTATTGTTGGCTGTTTCGAGCGATGTGACAACTCCAGATCTATGTCGATCTCTTGGATTGACTCCTAACATATCAGGTTAGTGCCTTGATTACTATCTCCTGGTGTTAAAAATCAAGTAAAAAGATAAAAGAGTGGAAACGAGTGTAAAGTCCCACATTAACTACAATTCTGAGACAAAGTCGGTTTATGAATTACTACACGAGTTAAAAGCAACTTTGCCAATTCTGAAGTTGGCTTGGGGTTGCAGGTCCCCAGAGTTTATGTTATAGTTTCCTCTCTCGCTGCCTCACTTTAGCTGTACTAACACTGCTTAGAAGTGCTTGTGTGCATTGTGGGTCCTTTTCACTGTCTTTGTTGTGATGCCTCCTTACTTGCAAGCATCCTAATAATCACAATGCTATATCTCCTCATGTTGCTGACTTCTAAGATGTTATGTAACAAGTGTTCTTTTTAATCGCCCCCCCTAGATTGTCAACGGGCCTGGTTTATTGGTGACGCCAACGTACTTTTAAGCCATCAACCAGGATTCCATTCTCCTTGGTATGTCTCATCTAAATGGCATGTCTCGACAAGGGATGGGACTAGGTGAAAATCCATTTAAATTTTTGCAGGATAGTCACTCCCCATGACTTAGCTCAGTCGAAGGAATTCCGTGTTATGCAGCAGCAGCCGTTGACGTGCTTTTTTTTTTTTTTTTTAATTTTCAAAATGCTTCCTATAAACTCAAAGAAAAGCATTACGCTTCCCTGAAGACGTTGGGCAGTACAAATGGGATGTTTACATGGCTGAAATGGTCGTCAAGTGGCAAACCAATAAATATAAGAACTTTCATTTGACTAAGCTGCCATTTCAAGGGTACTTTTCAGTCAAAATGACCCTAGCAACAACTGCTTATTCATGTCTTTGGGGAATTAAACTTTGGTGTGTGCATGACATGCCCCCATGTTCACTGCTCAACCACAGGACAATCAACAACAAGGCTTTTTTGTCACAACAACTTCATTCATTTTTCCTTTTTCACAAGATGCTTCCTAACATCACAAGGGCTTGGTTAGAATATCAACTACCTACTAATCAGTGGGAATATACTAGAGCTTCAATGCTCCCTTCTAAACCCTGTCTTGTATGAAGTGATATGTGATCTCTATATGATGCGTGGACCAGTAATGAAACAATGGATTCTCAAAGAGTTTGATACAACTCTGATTATCACAATGAATGACCATGGGATTCAACTCCTAATCAAACAATCTTGCAAGTAACTTGCGGAGCCAGATGGCCACACAACTAGTCATACCGACTACTATGTATTTTGCCTCTGCTAAGCTAAGTGCCATAGAATTTTGCTTTTTGTTGAACCGAGATATCATCGTTGATCCCAAGCTAAAGAAACACCTTGTTTGCTGCACTATCTGCCTAGTTTGAGTTAGTATACCCTTTCAACTTCACTTAATCATCTCCAAGATATCTCAAGACCATACTCAACTAGCCCCTCAAATACCCGAGCACATGTTTTGTTGCTATCCGATGCTCTTGCCTTGGCTCCACTATGCACAGATGCAAGGTGTTCATTGCAAAACAATGTGGGACTCCTTCCCAGTTACTTCAAAGCCTCGAGGTTTTGTGTACTTGGCGATTGAAGCAAAAGTCTCCTTGTAGTCCACCCCCTCTCTCTGGGAGAACCCTCTCACCACAAACCTTGCTTTGAACTTCTCAATGTTGCCATCTGCACCATGTTTGATCTTGTAAAGCCACTTGGAACTCCCAATTGACTTCCCTTCTAATTTTGGCACTTTGTCCCAAACATCATTCTTCATGATGGAGGTGTACTCCTCCACCATGCCATCCTGACATACTTGTTGGTCTATTGCCTCCTAAAAATTGGAAAGCTCTGAATCTAGAATGTTGTTCATCAATGCCATATAGTGTGGAAAGTTGAAACTTCTTTGAAGGTTTGCTTTCTTTAAATGTGCTCCTAGGAGTCTCAACATGCTCCTAAGCATCTCTCAATGTTTGATTGAACCATCGAGGTCTCTTGACAGAAGTGGAAGGGGCTACCATCTCTCTTTCTCCACTTGAAGGTTGTTGTACTGCTTATCCTTTGTCACTAGGTCTAAAATCTCCATAGACCTATGCTTATTGCTTGAGAAAGCAACCTTGGCATGCTTGTCAAGCATGCACCCTCTACATATACCATGTTGTTCAACTCTGAACTCTGGAAGACCTATGACAATCCCTCTCAAAATAGGCAACGCCTTGTGATGCAGGTGCCCCATCCTCTTGTGCCACAACTTGCACAAGCTGCCACTGTTATGCACTAGGGCTCGAACAAGTTTACCTTGCAACTTGTATAAATTACCTTCTCTAACCCCTATTACTTGAGCTATATATGGGCTAGATTCCTTCAGTCTAATGAAAACTTGTTGGTTCTTGAACTCCATTGCAAAGCCCTTATCTTCCATGACCAAAACTAAAAGCAAGTTCTTCTTGAGGCTTGGTACGAACAAGACTGTTAGAATTAAGGCAGTAAAGTAGAACAAAGGTGTCTTTTAATTTTCAGTGAGAATAACAACTAGATCTTATATCCAGAAAACAAGTTTACACTACTTGAACAGAGAAAACAAACTTGTGTGCTCAGATCTAAGATAGTTTAGTTATTTAGTTAAAGAACAGATCTAGAATAAACATTAGTTCTGATCTATAATGCTGGAATAAATCTTATACAGATCTACAGATCTAAACTCAAAAGAAACACAATTTGATCATGAGAAGCAAACCAAACTTCAGAAACAAAGAGTAAGAACCAAAACTCAATATACAGTCTAGATCTGATAACATTCAATGCTGATACATAAATCTAGATAGATCAAAACGAAAACTCAAAGCAAAGTCCAGATCTGATAAACTGAATAGATAACTTACCTTGCCTTGAAGTCTTACCTCTGAAGATGTCACAGCCACACACTAGAGATGCAATACCATTTGTAATTATGCTCAGACAAAATCCAGCTCATAGATCCACCATATAGGTTGGATCTCTTGCCAAGAGATGAATGAACTTTCTTGCCACCAAGGAGATAGGGCCACAAGGACTTCACACATGTATTTTTAAAGTCAAACCCTCACTCAACAGAAAGCTTCAATCACTCAAACCCTCACACAGAAATTCTGTGGATAAACCCTCACACAAAAGTAGCTTCAGGAAGGTCAAGGCTCAAGGATAGAGGTCTCAGTTTGAATAGAGATGAAAGGTACAGCCACACCACAACAGTAGCAAAAGGGGGTCACCCACACGACCACACCACAACAGAAAAGAGGTCGCATCAACAACCACACTATAGCAGAGAAGAGGCTGCAACAACCATCCACCCCTCAGCAGAAAAAGGGGCTGCACCTACAGTCACCCCACAGCAGAAAGGAGGCCGCACCTACAATCACCCCACAACAGAAATGAGGCCGCATCAACTAGCCCTCAAGGGGAGCCGCACCACACCACAGTCCTCAAAGGGAGCTGCAACAACACCAACAAACTCTTCAACAACAGATGGAAGGAGGGCCGCAACAAAAGGAGAGAGGATCCGCTCACACTAGAAGCATACAACACAATTGTTAAGTGAAGGGTAGAGGGTAGGTTTATTTATAGTTTAGGCTAAGGCAAAGAATAAAGGAAATTAAATTAAAATAATTATAATTAAAGATAACATGTTTAAATTAAATAATTTAAACATGTTATAATTAACATTTTAATTTAAACTTTACTTTAACCCTAAGACAAAAACAACAAAACCCCAAACCAACACAAGCAAGGGTAAAGGAGGGTTTAGGAGGGGTAGCTTGGTGGCAATACTTGTCCATTCATATTCAAGGTGACCTTATTAACTTTATCATCATTGCATATGGAATATATCCCTTATGTGGTCATGCCCACCTTCAAGGAGGGTCATATACCAACAAAGTACTTGATCGAGGATCAAGTTGCCCCAGAACATTTATGGGGTCTTATCCACCAAGGTGCAAGACCAAGGATCAACCCATGCCCCAGGCATGGGTACCTTGGACCATGTCTAGGGGCCCTAGACATATCTAGGGGCTTTAACTGCTTGGTCCTAGACCAAGAACCACAGTCATATACTGGGGGCCCTCTCAGGGGGCCCTCTTAGGGGGGTCTTTACTGCTTGGTCCCATAGTTTTAAAAACCGAAACCAGTACCGGAACCGGTCGAGGGTCCAACCTGAACCGGAACCGGAACCGGTAATAAACCGGTCGAACCGGTTTCAATGAACCAGTTTTTTAAAAAATACATAAAATATTTAA
>JZKD02S1809131.1:374880-389380 GCA_000966675.3 Picea glauca
GAAAAGGGAGAATATTTTATTAATATTTATGGGAAAGTTTAAATTATAGATATATTATTTATCCGAAGTTCCCGAGGGATGAGAACGAGTCACCAAGTGGCTAAAGCTAGTTCTGCAGGTGATAAGTGTCTAGTTGAAGGCATGCAATATATATTTCCGACCTTAGTGTATTTTTGGGGGGATTCATTTCATTCCAGGGAGGATTATCATCCATTATTCCCCGATCATTTAGATGGACTATCCTCTGTGAAGGAATCTGTGTCTTGTTGTAACTTACTATCATGGTATAACCCCGTGCTTGGGAAAAGCTGTATGCTGTAGAAGAAGTGGGTTGTAAGGCTCATGACATTATGTCCATGTGAGATATTTTATGTTGAAGAAGCAATTTGTTAGGTCCGTGAGCACTCTCTCCAGGTGAGAGATTTGCTCAGAATTTCTCCCGGGTGCGTTGGGCATTAGTTGTAGGGCTTTGAGACTTCCTGCCCGGCATGTTGATGTAGCCGTGGAAGGGAAGCAGGGTAGCCAAAGGAAAATTTGAGAATAGAAGGGACACACTTTCTAGGGTGGGACAAACATGTGGGGAATGAGGGACTATAGATTAGTGGAAATAATGGCACCTTGGATTGAGCAATTTCATTGATTGTTAGACCTTAGATTGGCATTAAGAGTCATTTTTCCCTAGTGGAGTTTGAGCCCCAACTTGAGGGTGACCTGTTGAAATATTATGAGAAACACAGTCTATGGCTGGGAGGAGCGTCTGAGTTCTGCGCGTAGTTGGTGACTTTTCTAAAATATGAGTGTTCTTATGTGCTTGTCTATTTATTGCTTGCTCATTTACTTAAATCCATTATGGTGTATTTTATCGTATGATGTTGCATATGAATAATGGTTGTTATTCTGTTTAATTTTGTTTATTCATGTAAGTGCAATGTTAATATTTAACATTCTATTTGTACATGCTGAGTACGTTAGTTGATAAGTAATTTGAGTTAAGTTAATCCTGGTAATACTGGTCAAGAGCATCCTGGATGAGGCTAGTAGTGCCGTGCGCACAGGATAGTAGTCCGCGTGCATAAGTGGTTGGATTCACTGTGTGTGTTGGGATGCAGTCCGCACACACATGGAAAACATAACTTGTATGTGGTGTCAGAATGGTTATGCATGTGGGGGTATTCACGTGCTCCATATGGTTGCGTGCGTAGTAGTGTTCACATGCTCCGAGTGGTTTATACACACAATAAGGTTAGTTTGCTCAACATGTTGGTGCGCATAGTTTATTTTATGTTACTTCCGCTGTTATAAGTTATATCTGAAGAGGGACTGTTATGTGGCGTAATTCAACTTGGGATCATGCGCATTCCCTCAAGTGTTACCGTGCAATATAATGTTATCTGTGCACTAGACTTTTGGGGTAACATTACTCAGTAGTAAGTTGGATACGTTACCTATGGTATCAAAGATGTATTGGTAGAGTTGTATCATGGTGACAAAAAATGAGTTTTGTGTGACGTGGCCCAACGGGGAGGTTGGGGTCGTTACATGAGTGAAGTGGAGAGGAGAGGTAAAAGGTAGTAAAAGAGTTGTAAAAAATTCCAAGTAAGGAGAAGAAGACGAACAGACAAGAAGCAATAAGACTTAGTAAGAAATAATTGTAAAAAAAATTCCAAGTAAGGAGAAGCGGATGAATGGAGGAATAAGAGGTAGTAAAAAGAGTGATCACCAACCCGCTGACTCGCGGTAACTCATAAATTTGTCTAAGTGTTGGGAGAATTATGTGAGATATGAAAATAAATACATGAAATATGGAAAAGAAAAAGAAAAAAAGGAAAATAAGAGAGGAAAATATATAATGGGAAATAAAAATAATGGAAAATAAAAAGAAAATGGAAATGGAAAATGTAATAATGGAAAAGAAAAAAGACAATGGAAATGGAAAATGTAATAATGGAAATAAAATGTAAATGACTAAGCAAATAAGAGAGTAATGAGATAATGAGAAAATGACTAAGTAAGAGATGGGGAAGAGATGTAAAGTGTTAAAGTGACTAAGAGAGGAGAAAGGAGAGGGAAAGAAGGGCACAACACTTTTATTCTTCGAAGTTCTTCTTGCAATCTCTTTGTTAGACGTCTAGACAAAATCATGATTATCTTGGGCATATAGACTAAAATTTTGATTCCAAAAAATGTATGACGAAGCTGAGATTGAGGGCTACACCACGAGCCAATGATGATGCCCAAATTCCTCCTGTTTTTTTTTAATATATTCCGAAGGGTGGAAAATTGAGATGACCAAAATTTTAATCAACAATACTTTATCCTTCCATTCTACCATTGCACTTCAAGTTTTAATCTTAGATAATTTGTTGAATTGATAACCTAAGATGGGAACTCTAACATCTTTTCTAGCCTACTTTGCATTGCACCTCTCTTTGATTTTTGATCACTAGTCAAGTTGATGGGATCTACAATTTTTTTCAACCTAAATTATAGAAGTATATTATTATTAGGAAATAAGAATTGTCACCTCTACTAAGCATATTTATGAAGTTTTTGAATTGTTTCTCTAGACAAACATTTCCACTACACAATGTTTTTGTCAAGATTAAAAATATTTTATTATCATCATGGCACGATTGCTCTAATTTTTAAAAGTTCATTTGAAATGATCTGTTCAATTGAAAAGTAGAAGTTATAATTATTTTTCAGTTTCATCACTGATTTACTATTAAGTTAGATTTTTCAAAGTACATGACCTCTCCAAAAATAATTGATAGTGTTTCCCTCACATTTTTGATAAGCATATTTTCTTTCTTCTGTGATGTCTTTGTAGTGGATTAAGGTGTGATATGAGTTGGTTACAACTACCTTCAAGACTCACTGGAAATAAAAGGCAAGCTATGTTTTTGACCTATATTTGAAAAATGATTATCATTTAGACCTCTAAAATATATGGTTAAGGTTGCTTACAATTTTAATCGCAAATAAGAAACAACAACAAATGCCCCGCAACTTGCTAAATGGGTGAGATCTCCCCTGGATGAGAATCTCAATGCAACATATTATGAAGGAAAATGTAACAAAATGAAAGGTTAGGGGAAGACACTATATTGAATGTAAGCAATGGTGAACAAATTGCATTGATTTTTAATCTTTCATTAATTGTAACTACTTGATCACTTTTAGCATAGGTTCTTAAATAGATCGCTGCACAAACAATAGAAATAAATTAGATTGTTGCACAAACAATAAAAAATTGTAAGAAGAACTACACATCAAATTAATGTGACGGAAAATGTAACAAACATAAAGGTTAGGGAAAAAACCTATATTGAGCATACTTAGTGGTGAATAGTTTGTATTGATCTTTATCTTCCATTAAGTGTAATTACTTGATCATTTCTAGTGTAGGTTAATAATTATACAATTGCACAAACAATATAAAATTATAGGTGTAAATTTCTCTCAAGTGGGGGCATTGCATCTCCACAACTCTACTAAGATGGTTTGTTGATGGGAGGGGGTTTCCTAATTAAAGTTTATTAATTTTGACACTCTATAGATCTACTTGCAAAATTGAAAATGAAAAAACAAAACCTAATTTTAAACTGAAAATTAAAGTTGCAAAACTTAAAATGTTGAAGTGGTCACTAATCTACAAACTATAAGTACAAGTTAATCTATTTGTGAATAGTAATTAAGGTAGTTGCAATGTCAAACAAAACGTGCTAAGTGAACGAATGAGGAATTAGGAAGGTGATAAAGATAGAGGTTGATATCGTAATACAACTAGAAGCACATCAAAACATATAATCAACGCTTGGTCGGGACCATTATAACTACTTGTTTCCTTTTAATCTTCCGACTCACAATTGCTTTAAACATGGTAAATATATAAGCACTAATGGACTTTACATTGTCCACATCACTTTCATAGTGAGTGTCAACAAACCAATGCAACATAAACCATTTTTGTAAGTTCGAACTATATAAGAAGTTTATTTTCTTAGATACAAGTTAAAATCTCTCAAAAAATATTTTGTATTTTTGTGTGCCATGTCATTCTTTTCATATGTTCTGGCTTGGTGCTGCAAAATAATTAATAAAATCTATCCTTAATCTAAAACATGTGTGTCATAAATTCCTCCATACTAATAATTACTCCAATTTACTTACACTAAAACAAACATAACATGTAATGGAAATTATTCAATACTTGGAGAGAGGGATATTAATCATGTATCTATCAAGCACCAAGAGGGGTCAATTCTTGAGGTGAAAACATTTTTAAAGTGAAAAAACTTGAGTAATGGTTTTCACCTCAAGGGATTTGATCCCTCTTGATGCTTGATACATCCAAGGCTATGATGTATCTAGGCTAGTTGTAGTGGTGGGGCAGTGCACCAAAATTATATTCACTTCCACTGTATTCATAATACATTTTTTTCATATATTTGGATATTCTATATCTACATTTATATTTTCTGTCTCTTCAAATTCATTCTATTTGCATTTTATTTTCTTGTAAATTTGGCCATGCTATACTAACTTCATGCTATATTCTCTTATTATTATTATATATAATTGTTGATCTGTTTTCAAGACACCCATCGAATAGGTGATTGGGTGCATATTTGAACCTATTCCTCTTTCAAATGAAAACCCACTTTTTTCAAATTTGGAAAGTGATAAATAACCTCCACCTATTGATCATGAAGACCCAACAAGTTTTAAGAATTTAGAATCAGTTTTAATATTCCAGTTATTCTTCACAAAAGTCCAACGGGGAAGGTTTCTCTTTTGAACAAAAGAGAACAAAAGAAAAATATACTAAAAAGAAGGAAATTGCTTGTTTCCATATTCTCATTGAATAACCTTATGTGTCAGCAACATCCAACATTCTACGAAATAAAAAACAAAGGTCATATGCCCAAGATATTGGCAATTTTCTCCATCTTTCGAAATACCCCAACACTTAGTCATTTACCACATCCTCTCTATACTACTATCCCATACTTAGCCAAGTTTTGAGTTAAATCATGTGTGGAAAACCCAACACTCTCATTCCTCTGTATGTACCATCCTTTCACAACCTCCATTTTGTCCCCTTCATTCCTCAACCGAAAATTACACCGTGCACAAGCTACGAAGGGTTCCATGACTCTCTTGTTGATGTTTAAATTAATTAAAATTCAAATAACAACCTCACGAGGATATGAATCCCCCTACGTTTTTATAGAGGTGGTACTCCTCTTTGGCTAAAAGATGTATCTTGATATTCTCAAATTAAAATACTAAAATAAGAGAATACTAGATATCACACCCCAATATTTATCATTCAATAAAAATGTAAAATATTGATAATTGAAAATGAAACATATTCACATAAGAATTCCTGAGAAGAGGGCCAAGAATTTTCACTCATAAAATACAATATATGCAGAGATATTGTATTAAAATAAATAACAATTACAGGAAATAAAATATAACTCTCACATCCATCATAACATTCGTAATTTTGATCACATCCAAAGAAAGAAAGATAAGGCTCACAATTAATTCAAAACAAGGAAGAATATGATGGGAAATATTTAAATATCTTTTGCTCAAAACTCAGAGTTCAAAGATATCATTAAATTTAACCTCAAAATAATTCTTTGATTTTTTTTTTCAAAAAATAATGTAGTCTTTAATAGTATGTAAAAATAAAATGCATTTGTCCAGAATTTGAATGGGATTGGGCTCCCGTGGACTGTAAAATAAAAGATTAGAACATGATTAAACCTGAAAAGAAGAAAGGATAAGGGTGTCATAAATCGATTATGAATTTCAATGAAGAATGGACACAACTGGGTGACTTCTGAAAGAGAAGTTAAAGAATAAGGAAAAATGTGATCAATTTTACTCATTGTGATGGCGATATCTCTTGTTATATAGATGTTGATGGGTCTTTCATAGTATCCTTGGTTGTAGTTACATGATCGGTACCAACCACCTCTGTTTGACCTTCTTCAATTATCTTGATTAAAGTTTGATTTAACCAATTTTCGATATAATCTTTCATAGGAGTGATGGTTATTTCCTGCTCAACTTTAATATCAAACAATGTACTTTCATAATCTCTAAAGTCAATTAAAAGTTGGTGCAAAGTGTCTTCAATATCTTCATTTTTATTCACATAATTTACAAGCCAACTTTCAACTTCATGTTATGTGTACTCGATCATGCTATTCAACTTTTTTTTTTTCTGAAATGGCCTTCAACATATCAAGATGTTCTTCAAATTTTTCTCTTGTAATAAAAATAGAATTTGATATCAACCCACACAAGAAAAATGCATAGCAATAACTCAGGAGATGATGAAGAGAAGAACCCTCATAAAGGGAACCTAGAGAATCCCCATAAATTAAAAGTCAAAAGAAAAATGACTAATTCACAGCAGGAGGGGGATGAAACACATGCTCCAGAAAATGATTTGTTATTGGATAACATGGATTTGGATGTAGATATTGAAAATATTACTTTCCTAGATGTAGAAATATCGTCTAGAGAAAATATACAACATATTTCCACACTCATGATTAAGGAAGAGACATTTTCTGATGAAGAAACGTTCGTTGTACAAAATGACTCTATTGATAAGAATATAATAAATTCATTTTTGAGATAACTACAAAGAGTAATAGCGGGAAGCTACGATCTACCATTGATACTCGAGATATGTTACCTTCTAAATTATCATCTATTCATAGAGTTACAGGGGATGCACTCGACGTTTCAATTGCACATATGGAGGAAGATAATGCTCAATTGCAAGAAATAATTAAAGAATTGGAGGCAACCGTCATGCCTCCACCTATTCTGGCTTCTCTTGTTGCTACGATTCATTCTAGAAAATGTCTTCAAGAAAACCCAGAACCAAGTGCAAGGGTAAAAGGAATTTCCAATTTAATCATTGCCACCCGACATTTCGTTTAATAAAATATTAAGAAAAGGATGTCATTGATTGTGGAGTTGTGGGATATGGAAAAGGGTTTTGTTTCTCTTGGTTTGAGAATTCAGAATACCAGGGAATACTTGAATTCATATTTGAAAAATGAAGGGGTTTACACATACAAGGTTGTGATGTTTGTAATGAAAGTTTCGACAATGACAGAGAAATCAAGAAGGAAAGAAAATCCACATTCTTCGAGACACATCAAACAATTAAAATCTTTCTAGATAGAAATAATTAATGTGTTAGAGGGACTTCTAACTCAATTGGTTGATTTATCAAGAAGGAATAATGAAGCATATTAAAAAATCCTTGATTTGGATATTGTCGGAACCACTGTTGAAGTCCTGGACCCTAAATATCTTTTAAATTCTATGCTCATGACTCGAAAACATTTCGAATATAAAATTGAAGAATTAAAAAGGACATCAGTTGAAAAGTTTGATAATATGATTGAATTTACACATGATGACATTGACAACTGGCTTGTTGAGTACACAAATAAAAATGAAGATATTGAATATATTACAAAATTTATCTGTTGATCTTAGAGAAATTGAAAAGGAGTTGTTTAATGTTAAAATAAAACAAGAAGTAACCGTTGCCCCATTAAGGGAATTTATCCAAGAATGGTTAAACAAATCAATCGCCAAGATCTCCAAAATACCAGCAGAGGTAGTTATGACTGGTAATCAAACTGCAACCAACAAGAGTATAAAAGAAACAACAAAAATAAAATGAAGAGGAGAGATACCATCCTAGTAAGTCCATGCTGATCACATGCTTCTTTCTTTATCAATTTTCATCCAATTCTTCTTCTTCTTTAAATAGAAAAGTATACCTGAATCCCGATAACTTTCTCTTTGTCTTCTTTCCATATTCAACTGTTTGAGATCCTCCCACTTTTTTCCTTCTACGTTTTATATTCTTGTATATGTTTTCTTTATGGTTCATGGGAGCCCCAATCCTAGTCCTATAGACAAACACCTTTAATTTCAAAACATTGTAACAAACATTATTATTTTTGAGAAATCCCAGAGAACTGATTCGGGATTAGTTTTGACTGTATTTTATAACTCTGAGTTTTGAGTATAAATTATTTGAAATTGATCTATCATAACCTCATTTTGATCTATATAAACAATTACCCTATAAAAGTTCTCTTATGCATACAAACCCTCTTCTTTTATTTTGATGTGATCATTTTTTTTTTTTTTTTTCACTATGATGGATGTGAGGAAATTTTGTTTATTTTCTGTAATGTGTGATGTGTGAAATTCCTGGTCCATTTCTCAGGAATTCTCTTTTATAAATTCTTTTTACTTTTCAACATTTTTTATCGTTCTTTGAGTACAAAATATTGGACTGTCTTAAGGTCCTATATTATTTATTGATCCGAATTTATTAAGAATATCATAAGCCAAAGAGGAGTACCACCTATATAAAAACGAAGGAGGATTCATATCCTCGTGAGGTTTTCATTTTGGTCCTTGACAGATTCAAGCGTCAACATTTTTGTTAACCATACTGGGGGAACATACTTGAATATTTAATATATGGTTCTAGATCCTAAAATTATACGACTTTTCCTCAGGACAATCAACCCCAGTTAGAGATCGTATTGAATAATCAACGAATTATTCTTCATCAGTTATATAATCTTGTGATAACAACTGCTTGAACGAGAGAAGAACTAGAAACATCCTGGGAGAACTAGTTCAATAAGAAGAAAGAGAATTTCTCCAAAGGCAAAGAAGAGACTAAAGACAAGACCAGAGAAACGAAAGAGGATCTCAAGAGAAAGGTAGGAATTGAAGTTGGACAAATACAAAGGACCAATCACTAGAAGAAAAAGAAAGAAACTGCGTACCTCATAAATTGAAAGGCACACTCTTGAAGAAAAGAAGGAACTTCCAGACATGGATGATAGAGAAGAAAGACGAGAAGAACCACATGAAGAAAGATGAGAGGAAAGACATGAAGAAAGACGAGAAGAAAGGATACATGAAGAAAGGCGATTATTCAGAAATTTGAGAAGAATAAGAGACTCCACCCTCGACCTATGAGGTGAACAACATGAGCTACCTCTTCTTCCTAATGGTACTTTGAAGACATTTTCCGAAGATGGAACTATTGATGCTAAGAGACATATTGATTTGTTTTTCGATGTTTGTGATTTCCATCTTGTTGAACATGATGATGTAATGGTAAGGTTGTTTCTCCAAAATTTATCGAGCGAAGCTTACGAATGGTACACCACATTTCCCACAAGGTCGATTGGATCATTTGATGATTTTGAAGCTATGTTCCTGAGCATGTTCGCTCCGCTAGTCGCATATCATACCCTTCTCACTAATTTCACCCAAATTTGTCTGAAGAAAAATGAGAGAATAAGAGATTTCAATCTCAGATTCAATAAAATACTGAACAATATCCTTGAAGATAAAAGGCCTAATGATCCAGTAATACTTGGTTGCTATAAAAATTCCATGCCACCCAATGTGAAGTTATCCATTAGAAATTCCCAAATTGATAATCTGGATGAAGCAATGACCAAAGCTACGATTATGGAGGAAATCATGATTGAAATGGGCACTGACCCTAACATTATTCTCAAAAAAGTACAAAGTTAGATGGGTAATCTAAACATTGATGATAAAGGAGCATCTATTTCGAAAAATAATGAATGGAAAAGGCCGAGACAAAGTCAAAATCATACCATCGGTGGGGGATTATTTAACAGAACTATACTAGATGTGAAAACATACCCTGTTGCAACCCAAGAGATGAAGAAAAGGATCAATATTGCGCATATGAATAGAACCATTAGACAAATGCAAAATGAAATAGTGATATTGATAAGGAACGATAATTATATACTTAATTCAAGGTTGCCGGTCCCAAAACAAAGAAGGAACTCTCCTCAAGAGAAGAGAGAGAGGTTTGAAAATGATGATAATCAAAAAAGACAGAGGGTCCCCAGACAACCAATTCCGAATGCAACGGTTCTTAATGAACCACAAAATGAACATATAATTGATCTAGAAAATGATTATATACCAAAATTGTTTTTGAACCTATACAAATGGATAGATGCGAGACATCCATGTACATATTTGAGGAAGGCAAAGATGATCCTGTCTCGCAAGAAAATGTTGTACAAACATGAGCATTTGTAAATAAGTCCAAAAATAAAGATAATTATGAAAAAGATAAAGAAAAAGAAAAAGAGAGTAAAAAAATTAATATAAGCAACACCGGAGTTAAGAAGAAACATCATATGCTAAATCCGCTTCAGATGATATATAATGTTGTTGATGATCTAAGCAAGTTGAGAATTACTTTGCCTTTCAGAGAAGTGGTAAAAATTCCTCAACAGAGGGAAAACATTCCGAAGTTGTTGGACGAGCCAGTGGGAATAATTGAAGCAGTTATTACAAACCCAAAACAAATTCAAAATACATCAATAGTAAAATTTAGAGGCACAATCCCACCTTTCTATATTTCAATAGAAAACAATGATGTTGCACTCCATAATTTTCTAGTTGATACTGGCGTGACAAACAATATCATGCCTTTGGCAGTAATGGAGGCACTTGGTATGAGCTGCACCAGATACTATGAAACAAGATAAAACATTTACACAATTGATTCTAGTCAAGTAGCAGCTCATGGATAAATTAAATATTTTCATGCCTAGATTACTGTCGCTCCCCATATTATTATAATTTTCAATATTGTGGTGGTGGATCTTCCTCCTGCATACAGAGTTGTCCTCATAAGAGATTGGTCTTCCATGATCAGTGGATATATAATAAATTATGGAAGGTATATGATGTTACCTGATAAATATGGAGCAATGATCATCAAATTTCCTCGTGAGCCTAGGAGACCATTTTCTTTCAAAAAGAAGGATAACAAACTGATGGAAGATTATATAGATGATGGTATTGGAAACTATGCCATCTTGGATATGGAGTAGACTGATGATATAAAAATGAAGATAATTACTTTGTGGGATACTGGAGGATGTCATTTGATGGAGCTTGTTCAAGCTCAGGGAGCAGAGTTGGAATTGTTCTCAAAATCCTTGAAAAAATTGTACACCCACATGCCATCAAACTTGATTTTTATTGCACAAATAATGAAACATAATACAAGGCTTTGATTCAAGGAATGATCCTGGCACGAGAAATAAATATTGAACATTTGATTGTGACTGGAAACTCTGAATTGATAATAAATCAAGATACTCATAAATATAATATTAAGAAGGAAAGGCTTGAATTACATTTCAAAAGATTAAATGAATTGATGGAGGTCTTATGTTCTTTCAATATTCCTTTTATTCCAAGGGATAAAAATCAGAAGGCAGATTCATTGGCATTGGCTTCTTTCGCTTTCAAACCCAGATGACATCCATAGTGAGATGCATTTTCAAGTAAAAAGAGTTTTTCGACTCTTAGTACTTGATAACCAAGAGTATCTCCAAGTGTTTGAAGATGATGAAGACCTAAAGGATTTTATAGTAAATGAAAATGAAGATGAATATAATGACATTGCCTCTATTTTGAAGAATTTTGTCTAGTCTAAATCTCTTTTCACAAGAGATGATCATACCAAAAATCTCATGGAAGAAGCATCGGTCTAAAAAGTTCAAGAAATGAGAAAAGTCAATATTGGGACTGATAGTTCCCCAAAGTACATTACCTTGAGAGTTGATTGTACATCTGAAGAATTTGATCAATATATCACCCTCTCCAAAGAATATTTTGATGTTTTTGCTTGGAGTTATGATGATCTAAAGGCCTATGATAGAAAAATATTTCAACATATCATCCCATTAAGAGAAGGAGCAAACCCGTCAAGTAGAAAATAAGAATTATGAATCCCAAGTTAAAACCATTGGTGAAGATTGAGTTGGAAAAATTGAAGAAAGATGGAATAATATATCCCATCAAGCATTATGATTGTATTTCAAATCCAGTGGTTGTGAGGAAAAAGACTAGGGAGATTTAGGTGTGTGTGGATTTCAGAGATCTCAATAAATCAAGTGTAAAAGATAACTATCCTCTTCCTAACATGGAATTCCTTCTTCAACAAGTCACTGGATCTTCTTGTATGTCCATGTTAGATGGTTTTTCTGGATACAATCAGGTTTTGGTTGTAGATGAAGATAGACCTAACACAACTTTCATAACACCTTGGGAGACATATGCATATGATCAGATGCCGTTTGGTTTAAAAAACATCGGAGCTACATTTCAGAGGGATATGGAACACACATTCAAAGGTTTGATAGGGAAATTAATGGAGGACTACTAAGATGAACTAATAGTCCATTCAAAGACAATAAATGAGCACATCCATCATCTGAGGCAAGTATTTGAAAGATGTAGATTATATGGAGTTTCTTTGAATCCATTTTTTTTTTGTTTGTTGTGACTGAAGGTAAGCTATTGGGGAATATTGTGTGTAAAGAAGGAATTTATATTGACCCATAAAGGGTTATTGATATCAATGAACTCAACCCTCCATTATCTAAGAAAGGAGTCCATTCATTTTTTGGCAAAATCAATTTTGTGCACAGATTTGTTCCTGATTACGCGAGCATTGTAAAATCGATTAATTTATTGTTGAAAAATGATCTAAGGTTCGAATGGACTCTGGATACACATGAAGCCTTTAGTAACATCAAAAGGGAAATCACTACAACACCAGTCCTCATTAGTCTGAATTTTCAAAGAGATTTCATCATGTATTCGTTTGCAATAGAAACTGTTGCGGCATCTGTCCTTACTCAAAGAAATTCCAAGGGTGAAGAGGTACCAATCAATTTTATGAGCAAGACCCTCCATGATTATGAATTAAGATACTCGAAATTGGAGAAACAAGCCCCGTCTCTCATAAATGTAGTAGCACACTTTCATACCTATATTTGAAATTCTCATGTCATAACATATGTTCCATGCTCTCCAGTTAAGATGCTTTTTAACCAACAACTAAGAGAAGGGAAATGGGAAAATTGGCGAGCGAAAATTCAAGAATATGACATTGAAATTAAGCCTCTAAAAGAAGTTAAATGGAAAGGATTGTGCAAGATTATTGCGAATGGCGATGCTTTGAATGGAGTAGCTTCGGTTTCAATCGAAAAACCTATATCTGGCTCTGAATGGTACAAATACATTGTGTTTTATTTAAATTCTAGACAATTTCCTGTCACCATGTCTCCAAAGGAAAGAAGGGCATTAAAGATGAAATCAAATCAGTATGTGTTGATTGCTGAAATCTTATTCAGAAGGAATTATGATGGCAAGTAATTGAGGTGCATTGATGAAAAGAGAGCTCAAGAACTGATACAAGAATTTCATGAAGGCATATGTGGGGGAAATTTTGCACCTACTGCTACAGAACATAAAATAATAAGAGCCGAATATTATTGGCCATCAGTTTTCAAGGATTCATATGCGACGGTGAGAAAATGTATCCCTTGTTAATAATTTTCAGGGAAGATGAAGAGGTCTGCAATGCCTTTGCAACCAATATTTGTAGAACAACCATTCACACAATGGGGATTGGATGTCATTGGACCAATAAATCCAAAATCAAGTAAGGGAAATATATATATTCTTACTTCTACAGACTACATCACCAAATGGAAATAAAAAATAATATTGAAAAAGGCCGATTCTGATGAATTAATTAAATTCCTCAAGGATAACATCTTGTCAAGATTTGGTGTTCTAGAAAAGTTCATTACATACAATGGCTCAATATTTGATCAGGTCAAAATTCAAAAAAAATTGCAGAGAGTATGGCATCATAATGGGACAGTCGTTGAACTATTATCCACAAGGGAATGGTCTTTCCGAGTCTACCAATAAGACACTCATTCACATTCTAAAGAAAACCATTGATCCAAGTCAGAAAAATTGGTACTTGAAATTTACAGATGCTTTATGGGCAAGCAGAATGACTCCGAAAGATAGTACTGGGATGTCTCCTTATATGTCAGTTTATGGAAAGGGAGAAAAAATGTCAATCAAACTTGAATTGAATGCCTTGACTTATGTAGTTAACATGGAGGACAATAAAGATATTTCTCCTTTGAAAAAGAGATTAATTCAATTGTTGATATTGGAAGAAGAAAGAAGTGAAGTTTTGCATAAAATATCACAGAGGAAACAAAATGTCAAAATATATTTTGATCAAAGTGCAATTGTAAATTTTTTCAAAAAGGCAAACTGGTGTTACTCTAGAATAAAGCAAAGGAGAAGCCGTCAATGCATACAAAATTTAAGCACTCTGGATCGAGCCTTAACTCATTGAGAAAATCCTGGGTTTCAATTCATATATGATTAAAAAAATGAAGGGGGAAATGTTAATGTTTCCTGTCAATGGGAAACATTTGAATTTTTTTTTCGCTTGATATTCTCTCTTCTCTTTGTACATGGTTTTATTTATTTATTTTATGCTGTACATCCTCACTGTTTCAACTCCATTTCCCAT
>JZKD02S1809131.1:420443-432715 GCA_000966675.3 Picea glauca
GAAATTAGAAGTGGGTTAACCCTAAAATAAGGAAAGTGGGCAAAGTGACCTAGAAGATGTTTTTAAGGAAGCTACTTAGAGAGTATAAATAAGAGGCAAGGCTCTCTCATTTTAAATCACACTTGATCATATTGAATATATATAGGTGTTTGAGGTAACCAAATGATATCTAAGCTTAATTTTAGAGGGAAGGTGAAGAAAATAAGGCCAAAATTCAAGGGAGGATAAATTCTTTTGATGATGTTTTCTAAGGTATGTTATTTACAGGTCATCTCACCATTTTCACAATAATGTTTTTTATAGAATGATTCATACCATGAAGTTGATATTCCATTGAGGAAACATATCCAACTATCTGTGGTAAAAAATTCCGCTTGTGGGTCGTTGTATTTTTGGAGTTACTCTCCGTGGAAAATAGACTTTGTGGCTCGTCCTGAAACTAGTCTAAAACAAGTGTTTCAGGTAAAAAAGTCTAACTTATTCATAATAGATCCAAATTCAGTGAGACAAAATGTGTTGGTTAGAGTATAGGCTATGGTACTGTGTGTAAATTTTTCAGATCCAGTCAAGAAAAATTCCGTGCGGGGCACACTCTACATGGTCGCTCTCTAGAATAAGTTGAAATTCAGCAAGGTATGCCATTTTTGCTATAAATCCTTTTTTGAGAGGTTTCGAGTAGTGAAACCTAGAGAAATTGGATAAAACACACTGAAGAACATTGTGTATCATTTTCATATATTTATTCATTACAGGTACATAGTTATGATTATTTCACGTTAGGGTTGTTGACTAATCCAAAATTAGTCATGTGAGACTAACGAAAAGTTTGATGAAAATGCTAGTCTCTTGTTGTTAAAGTTAAGGAATCTTTGCAGGTATGTGATCATATATGACAAGTCTATTACAAAGTTACAAATCATATTTGGATTATGTAATTGATGAGGTCTTTTGGTTGAGGTACATTTTGGGTACATGGTTAAGACAAGTAGTTGATGAGTTGGCACATACATGAGGTGTATAGTTGATGATGTTGGTACATATTGATGAGTCATAGTTGATGAGTAGTTGACAGATTATTGGTACTGTTAGCACATAAACTTGTCAAAGTCTTGTGAGTTGTGGTTTTTACCTAAGTATGTAGTTTTTCCTGTTTTTCCTCCTTTTGTAGATCCTATCGTAATTTTTCCTCTCGTCTTGTAGTTTTCTTCTATTTGTCTTTACTCGTTCGATAGAACTGTTTTTCCTTAGCATATTGCCCGAGAAACGTCGACCATAATCCTTTCTATTTTCCCCTAAGGTCTATCACTTCTCACTCTTTAAGTCTGCAACTAATACTTTGTTTTCTTGAGCCCTTAGCCACTCATTCAAGTAATATACATGGGCCACAGTCATGAGCGAAAAGGGAAACACTTGGAACAGTATGATATAAACTCAAATCAATCGAGCAAGCAAGATCAACTTTCAACGACAGAGATCCATCAAGCAGATCATATCGATGACCACTGGGTGATCATGATCATAGAGTCACACGAAGTATAGCCTGAGGAAAAGTTGCGAAATCACAATGCCATCCTAGCCATCAATCCTGGGAAGGGAGCATGGCGCAGGATCAACATTTCACTAACTCGTAGGATGGAGAAATCAAAGGGACAAGTCATGAGGATTCACGAAATGTGAAGTCGTGAAATAATCGGGGTTGTCCATTCTAGTGGGGCATGTGGTGCCAGATCTGAGTCGCGGAGAAATTCATTTCGAGAAGGTGGAAGTGAGAAGTGACGACATCCCTAGCCCCGAAACACTGATACAATCTGGGTCGTCCTATGAAAAGAGATGCATTTCGATCGATTTGGGCGATCTCGATTTCGTGACATGTAGTTTTGAGCGTGGAGAACATCGTGAGTTCACGAAACATGAAATCGCGACACTCCTAAGAATTAAGCCCACGATCACAACCCAGGGTCATATGGAAAGCATGGCCATAAACTAAGACCTCACCTTCTAGTGGATACCAGTCCAGTTTTCTGAGTTAAGACAATATTTTCTTGAGAGTGCTCCCATTTGAACTTTTTATAACCAAACTGTGACATAAAAATATGATGGGTACTAGGCTTACCTCCAACGCAATCCGGAGGCGACTTCTGGTGCCATTGCCAGGGATGAATTGAAGATTTTCCATGGGATTGAATGACAAAGATTACCAGTTCTGAAGGTGCATCAAAACTTAGTACATCAAATATTTCAACTGTGTACTTGGCGAATCCATTGATGCGAATCCATTGGCAAATCCACTGTTTTAGTTGTGGCTTCTAGAGGCAAACACATGAGGTCTACTCGACAACTGCCTCTAGCAATACCTAAATCTGACCCAAAGAAAATTATTAGAAAGGGAAAGGCCCTTCGAGAAGGTAAGTCTACTACTGAACCAGATATTTCTGATGATTTTCATTATCCTCTTTTAGAAACTCTGATATCTACTTCTCGTTTTCCTATTATACTGTTTGTTGGAGTTTCCTGAAGTTTAAAATTTGGGAGTGTTCCTTTTGAGTTTTCTCCTCCTAGTTTTGGATTGGAAGGATAAATATTTGTCACTCCTATTTCCCTTAAAGTTGTACCTTGATATAGACCCCATACCGCAAAATGTTTTCCCACCCCAAGTTTTATTACCCCTCCTCCTGTTGGAGTTACTGATTTTGAAAAAAGGGAAACCTCTGTTCCCTCTAGCCCTATAGCCTTTTCTCCAAATCCTCTACTGTTTTCCTCTCCTTCTGGAAGCTTAGTTCTAGTGTCCCCTGTTCGAACCCCTTCCCCTCCTAGTTCTCCTCCACCTATCATCCCTATGGCAGGAGCTAATCGCCCCAGAAATAGAATGGACGCTATAGTAGCTGTCGGATACACCCCTCTCATTTTTCCTCAACCTCTTAATGCCCTACCAGCCGGTGGCTATCTTAAGAAGATACCTAATTTCATGGGAGAGGGATATATCACTGCAGAGGAGCACCTCACATTTTTTTATAGTTATGATGATAACTATGTCATAGTAGATGAAGATGTATGGATGAGGATATTTTTCCACAGTCTTGATGGAGAAGCCAGAAAGTGGTTACGGGCCTTGGCTCAGGGATCCATTGCTGGGATTGAAGTTTTAGATGACATCTTCTTGAGACAATGGGGAGATAAAAAATACTTCATGTATTATATCAAAGAGTTTGGGTCCATAAATAGAAAAGAGGGAGAGTCTGTCTCTGACTTCTCCAAAAGATTCAAGAAAATGTACAATACGATCCCTGCTAAGATAAAGCCCACAGAGGCCTCTGCCAAAATTACCTATGCTAGTGATTTTGACCCTGATTTCTTCCTCCTGTTATGAGAGAGAAGAGTGACCTCCCTAGATCATATGAAAGATGCATCCCGGGAAGTAGAGTCTAACATGTTGGAGGTTGACCGACTCAGAAATAAGGCTGGTAGAGACAAAGGAAGGGGAAGATATGAAACCTCAACCTTCAATTCCTCTGCCCCTCCCCCCCCCCTCAAATGGACGATGTAACCAAGTTACTAAAATCAGTTTCAGCTAGAATGGAAAGGTTGGAATTATAGGGGAAGCAGACATACATAAATGCTCAAAATGTTCATAACAGAGGTAACTTCCGGAGACCGAATAACAATGCTCCTCAGGTTATGAAAAGAGAACCTTGGAACAAACATAGGGATGATCAGAAAATCCAGACCCCTCTTTAAAACAACCTTGTTGTGGATTATGATGGGGAGGAAAAATACCTTGACCCATAAATCCACTGCCTTGAAGACACATCTCCTTCTTCTCACTTAACTCAATCGACATATGAGAAATATCTCATGTACATCCAATTAAACGAGCTGAGCAGGGGGGATAGGGCTAGTGATATCCCAAATAGATACAACCTTAGGTCCAAAAAGAAAGGAGGAAATCCTAATGTTCCTGATTGGCCTACCCAGACTGAAAATTCCCTTGAAGATGTAGCAAGTAGAAACAAGGAGAAGAAAACACAGAACCCCCCACTAGCATCTGAACGTCCTATCCTAGAGGTAAAAGAAATTCTTAATCCCCCCTCCTATTTTAACTTTGAGCATTAAATTCAAAATATTAGGATCCTTGTCCCCCTTTCAGAGTTGGTCAAGCATGATGATTTTAAGATATCCCTATCTAAGCTGTTATTGCCTGAGCCCTCAAATCATCCCACAGACTCAATCAACTTGCAAGACGAAAAAACATCAGTCATCTTAGGTCCCATGGTAGAAGATATAGATGATTCATCCCCTCCCTTCTACACTTCATTGAACATACAAGACAAGGTACTGCATAATTGTCTGATGGATTGAGGGGTCTCTCATAATATCATGCCCAAAACTGTCATGGAATAACTAGGACTAGAAATCACAAAAGCATAGTATGACTTGTATTCCTTTGATTCCAAGAAAGTGCAATGTCTTGGGGTCATCAAATATCTAGTCATGACCTTGTTCCAATTACCCATGAAAAGTATGGTCATGGATATTGTGGTAGCTGATGTTCCCCCCAAGTTTGGCATGCTCTTGTTAAGATCTTGGATAAAAAGGATTGGAGGAACATTGTAGATGGACCTCACATATGCTACCATTCCTATATTTGGTGGGGAACATAGAAGACTGTATAGAGAAGCTCAGTTGGCCTATATCATTAGTAATGAATCTGACCCAACCAATCATCCTATTTTTTCACTGGAGATTGATTTGGGATCCAACTTGTTGCAGCTCACTGATACCCTTGAGCCTCCTCTTGATATCAAAAATTGATCCCTCACTCCCTGCGAAGATTCTCCTCCGACAACCCTTGTTTGGAATCTGTTCTTTGATGGAACCTCTTCTAGAGAAGGTGTTGGTGCTGGAGCAGTTTTTGTTTCCCTTATTCAAGAAACTATATCTCTATCCTACAAGTTAGAATTTGATGCTACCAACAATGTGGCAGAGTACAAAGCTCTTGTTTTGGGTCCGAGGGCTTCAAAAAACACGGGGATTGAAGAGATAACAATGTTTGGGGATGCTGAGTTGATTGTCCAACAGATCATAAACTTTTATCAGGCCAAGCACCCTTGGCTGAGATCATATAGAAATGAAGTTTAATATATAATTGACAGTTTCTTCCTAGCTTTTAACATTTCATTTGTTCCCAGAGAAGAAAATGTCATGGCCGATTCTCTGGCTATTTTAGTGAGCAATTTCAGAGTCCCTATGCCACCTAAACTCAAGTATGATGTAGAAGTGAAATATAGACCCTCCATACTTGACAATTTCAGCATTGGAAAGTGTTTGAGGATGATCTTGAAATCAAAATATTCCTGGAGACTGTTGATGATTTTTCAGCATTACATATTGATCAAGATCCAGATTCTGACATAGATCCCCATGCTGATGTTTTTCTAAACAAAATTGCTGATCATCCTGTTGTCTAGCTGCCCAACAATCACATCCCAAGGGGACTAGTCCCTTTGGAAAGACTATTTCACAGAAATGATGTGGCAGTAAAGGGTAAGGTTTTAGATGAGGATGCTGATGTAGCTGAGTGCAATATTGGCACAGAGGAGGATTCAAAGTTTTTCAAGTTGTCAAGTAGCTTGTCAAGGGAGCAGAGGGTCGAGTATACTGAGTTATTAAGAGAATTATTAGATGTGTTTTCTTGGACCTATGAAGACCTCAGGACATATGAGACCAGTGTTATTGAGCATAAGATTTCGCTAAAGCAAGAGGCCAAACCATTTAGACAGAAATTAAGATAGATAAATCCTATGTTGCTGCCTATTATGGAAAGGGAGGTAAAGAAGATGTTGAACATCCAAATCATTGTCCCTTTGAGATATTCCAAATGGGTAGCCAACCTGGTCCCGGTGAGAAATAAAAATGGAGAAATCAGACAGTGTGTCAATTTCAGAAATCCAAACAGAAGCTCTAAGAAGGACAATTACCCTTTGCCAAAGATGGAGCACATATTGCAGAAGGTGATAGGTGCATATAGGATCTCCATGATTGATGGATTTTCTGGCTACAATAAGATCTCTGTCTTTCTTGAGGACAGAGAAAAGACAACCTTCACCACTCCTTGGGGCACATTCATGTATGCCAAAATTCCGTTTGAATTAATGAATGCAGGAGCAACCTTCCAACGAGCCATGGACATTGCCTTCATTGGAGAAAGGGATAAATTTGTGGTCATCTATCTGGATGACATAACAATCTTTTCTAGATATGATAAAGAACATTGTTGTCAATTGAGGAAAGTCTTATTGAAATGCATAAGGTTTGGTCTCTCCTTAAATCCCAAGAAATCGTTGTTTTCCATGGGGGAAGGGAAATTACTTGGGCACATAGTATCAGTTGAGGGAGTCAGGATTGATCCTAGTAGGGTAGAAGCAATCTAAACCTTGTGTTGGCACATGGGTGGACCCAGGGTTCAGCTCCAAGAACACACTAACAAGCCCTAACTACTGGCCCTTTTGTCAACATATGCGAAGCAGATGCAGTCTCACCCGAAGTAGTTATGAGGGGGTTACAAGACAAAGATGTCTACAACCAAAGGGAATATCAAGTGGATTTAGTACAAGAAAATCACATCATTCATATATCACTTATCAACTTAGATCTATTTTGCACATCTACTTATCAGATCTAAAGCAGTAATGTAGTCACAATATATCAATGATAGACACAAAGTACCAATCACACACAACACAAAATATATGTGGTTCACCCTCTCTCTAGGGCTACATCCACAGAACTGTGCTGTCATATATTGAGGTAAAGCATATAGTTCTTATATGCACTCTTAGCTAGCATATATCCTCTCTTATCCTCTCTTTCTCTCCCCTCCTTGCGCACCCAGCTGCAGGGTTGATCTTTGCACCTAGCTGAAGATATTAGAATCCAGAAGGATTTTGTACTCAACACTTCTCTCCACCAATTCAATACCAACAACAAAAATAACAATATTATCATACCCACCCAAAGTACCAACCCAAACTAGGCCCTCATGACCTCTATTTATACATTACAATAGCTCACCGACAACCTTAGGCTTAAACCTAGGTGTCCAAAACCCTAGATACCAAAACCTCAGGTGTCTAAAACCCTAGGTCAACTTGACCCATATTTTTAGGGCTTCACCAGCCTATATTTCCTTCCTTGTCATGCAGTGCTCCAAATCATCCAACCGTGCATTTTTTTTCTTTCTGACCTATCCACAATCCTTCTTCCTTGCTTATCTTTCATCCTCAATCTCCTCGTCCAACAACTTTCTTTCTCGGGCTTCGATCCATCTTTTCTGCTCTCGTTCACTTCGACCCAATAACTGTCACTGTGTCTTATGTGCAGTTCACATTCTCCCTTTTCTTCCTTTATCTTCACATACTTCCATAACCAAGGGCCAATAGGCCCCCAAAACTCACATGTGACTCTTCCCGAGGCACTTCAGATTTGAGCTTCCTGTTTTACTTCGACTCCAGGCTGCGCAGTGTAGCCTCTACATTCTTCTCTTTTCCTCCTCTCCATCCCTTGTGTAGACTGTATTTTCTGTGTTTGGTACCCAATTTCAACTGCACCTGGTACCTAGACCCTTTTATTCATGCTTTCACTGAGTGTTGCAAGGTAGCTGGTTGTCATAGTACAACTTTAGCCAGCTCCAATTCAGTAAACCTTCCTTCCATTCTCCATTCAGAGTATTCAATTGTGCAATTCCTCCCTTTTTTACATAAGAAATCTCGTATGGCCCTAGCCAATGTGTTCTGAACTTCCCAGGATGTTTTATGAACTTGCTGTCATATACCAGTACTAGATCACCTTGTCTGAATGCCTTCTTCTTGATGTGCCTATCATGGTAGGCCTTGTCTCTTTCCTTTTGAACCTGCTGATGGAATCCTGCAATAAATATGTCTTCTTCCAATTCAACCAACTATGCAATCCTCTCTTGAATATCTCCAGGGTCATCCATATCTATAAAGGAAACAATTCTCAAGCTTGGTACTAGATATTCGATTGGAACAACAGCTTCAAGACCATATACCAACTTGAAGGGGGTATGCATTGTTAGCTTCTTGTAAGTGGTTCTATAGGCCCATAACACTGTCGATACTCTTAAATCCCAATCATCTCTGTTCACACAACAAATATTGATTAGTTATGTCTCCAAGATCTTGTCGAATGCTTCAACTATCCCATTTGCTTGAGGATGGTACAATGTTCTCTTCTGATAGTGGACTGTAAATTCTTCAGTCAAGGCTTCAACTGTCTTATTGATGAAATGTGTTCCTTGATCACTCATAAGGATCTTTGGGCATACAAACCTATTTACGATGTCATCAAATATGAAGCACACAACTGTGGTTGCACTACAATCTTTGACTGCAATTGCTTCGACCCATCTAGTCAAGTATTATGTTGCTGTAATTATGTACCTTTCTCCTGTACGCTTTCCTGGTGGATTTATAGGTCCAATGAAGTCAATGACCCATTTCTCAAATGCTTGTAGGGTCAATTGTGGTGATAATGGAATTTCATCTCTTCTGTATGGTTTCCCAACCCTCTGGCATACATCGCAGGCTCTGGAATAGTCTTTAGCATCTCTGTGTAAAGTAGGCTTTCCCTGCAGTTTCTTTCCCTGCATAATGTCCTCTTGCGATGATTTCATGAGATTCTATGAGGATCAATGGTTGTTCTGCCTCCATAACACACCTTCTCAATATTTCATCAGGTCCCATCTTGTATAGATGTTCGACGATAAGTGATAAATCTACAACGCGAACCACTAGTTGTTTCTTCTAAGGAATTGTGTACTCACTAGGTGCCATTCATGTTGATAGGAACTGGAATATCTCTGGGAATTGGTCATCGATCTTTCTAATGGCTAGTAGCTGTGCATCCGACAATGTATCCTCCAAACTAGTTGGCTCTTCTCCATGTTCCAACCTTGATAAGTGGTCAAGACCTTTGTTCATTCTCCCTGGCTTTACTATGATCTCAAAATCATATTCTTGAAACATTGACATCCATATGCATATCATTCCCCCAAACATTGGCTTGTTGACTACGTACTTCAACACAGAGTGATCAGTAAACATTTTAAAGTGTCATCCCAACAAATAGTGGCAAAATTTCTACAGTGCATACACCATGGCTAATCCATCTCTTTCAGTAGTGGTATGATTAAGATCAACTGTAGATAGATTCCTTCTAGAAAAATATAATGGGTAGTCAATATCTCCTTCTCCTGGCTATGCTAACAAAAATCCTAAAGAAATGGAAGACGCATCGACATGCACATGAAAATCCTTGGTCCAATCTAGGAAAACCAGAATAGGCACAGTAACCATCTTCTGTTTCAGTGCGTCGAAGCTCTGTTGGCATTCTTCTGTCCAACTAAATTGACAATCCTTCTTCAACAACTTCTCCATGGCCACTGTAATTTGAGAATATCCCTTAATGAACTTTTTGTAGTAGCCTATGTGTCCCAACACAGTGCACAACTTTTTGATTGACGTAGGAGGGGGTAGATAAAATATAATGGAAATTTTGGATGGATCTACCAGAAATCCTTGCTTTCATACAATATAACCTAACAACACGCCAAATGGTGAAAAAAAAATACATTTCTTCAGGTTCAAAGCAATTTGACACTGCCTACATTTATCCAACATTAGCCTTAGACATTCAATGTGATTTTTCAATAAGCTAAAAACATTCCAATCATCAAAGTATGCTTCTAAAAATTTATGCAGAAATTCCTTGAATGCTTTGACTACCACCCTAGAAAAGATGGCTGGGGAATTATTCAATCTGAATGGCATCACTGTATATTGATAGGATCCCCATTCTATTTCAAATGTGGTCTTATGGCGGTCTTCCTTTGCAATCTGAATCTGATGGTATCCTGAAAATCCATCTGTAAAAGAATATACTTCCTGGCCTCCCACATTATCTAACACTTTGTCAGTGAATGGTGTAGGGAAGGGGTCATGCAAACAAGCATCATTCAACTTCCTGAGGCGTATGCATATCCCAATTTCTCCTATTTTCTTGTCTTGCACCACCATAGGGCTTATCCACTCTGACTCTTTGACAGGTTCTATAATTTCTGCTTCCAACATTCTGTCAAGCTCAATCTTCACTTTCTCCTTGTATTTAGGGTTCATTCTGTAAGGTCTCTATTTGACTGGTCTATCATCTGGCTTCAAAGGGATCCTAATATCTCCCATAGGACCTTTAATTCCCTTCATATATGTGAACTTGGTTGGAAATAAGTCCTGATATTCATGCAGTAACTCTGTAATTTTATCAATGGTAACAACATCCCAATAATCTCCACGTTTGCAAACTTTGGTGTCTGTTCTGTTCCAATATTGACTTTCTTGATTTTGATTGGCTGTCCAATGAATGGCAGCTCTACTCCTGGTCCTTCCACATATTTCTGTCCCTCTGTTTCTGTGATGTTCAACTTCCTCGGATCATTGTATTCATCTGCATTGATGTTGTAATAACCTTGTATTTTCTGGAGAGGCACAATCCATTCATCCTCTTCCTGTTCTAAGGGAAGGCTAGATACTTGTTGGGCCCCAACAACTCACCCTATATTTTTACAAAATTTAAAGGGCCCCCATTCGAATCTTGATAATTATAATGAGCTACCAAATCAACCTTTTCAAATAGTTCCATACCTTGGCTTGCTTTGAGACAAACTTAAGACATTCACTTTAGTATGAGACATTCATCAAAAGAGTATATGTCAAAAGTTAGAAACGAGCGTAAAAATCTCAATTTAAACAAAAACGTTAATTTTTTTAATCAAATGTTTACTTTTGTTTAAATTATGATTATGTGTTCATTCTTTTGCTCATTAGTAAGTTTGACTGTTTTGAATAACGTGTTCAATACTTCATAAAATAATATCTTGGTGGTTTTTCATTTTCATGAAATCATTTGGTGATGTTAATTAATTAAATTCTTTTTTTCATTTTGCATCTCATTTCAAAATAATAATAATCAAAGAATTATCTATCATTTGTTTGATTTTGTAAAAAAACTAAAATTAAATTTTTTTCTTCATTAACTTGAAGCTTCTAGATCATATTTGAAAACAAATTATAAATAATGTTTGTTTATAAGTTACAATTAGTTTAAATTCATTTTTTTTCTTTCTAGATTTTGTTTTATTCTCAATTTTTAGGTTATTAATTTAGGTTTCTTTTTTTTCACAGGTTTCTATTATCAAATATTTGATACGGATCTGATCATGACTTGATTTTATTATCCAAATACGTTTAAGATGATTGATCCAAAAATAATCTTGGATTGCTACAAATAATTTTATGAGCAACAACAGATAAAATTTGGAAAGGCGTCAAGATCAGACAGACTATTTTGCAGAACTGATTGTAGCCAAACCGTGAGGAATTAGAAGAAACGGTTGAAAAACCAGAACCAAAATGGACCCATTTACCTTTTGCGTAGATATTTTCTCAAACAAATGCACGATTTGAGAGATATTGATGTATTTTTATGAGAAAAAGTTCAGGTGGCGAAAATTATGAGAAAGATCAGAGCCAAAGGGATCCAAGAATTGGAGATGAGGATTTTAATCCTTTCTCTTTTTTATATTATTACTTTTGCAAACTTTTTATTTCTTTTCAAATGGAGTAATGTATGGCTGAAATCTTTGGGAGAATGGACGAATATTTTCAAAGAATAATATGGAATTCTAGGTTGCTTAATGGCTTTTGTCTTGTAAGTAAAATGGTTTTATTTTCATTATAATATATTCATATTCTTTGAATATTTGATTATGCATTGATTTAAATAGATTTAGTCTTTTTTATCAATACATGGTTAATTATTATTATTTATGTATTAATTTTTCCAATCTTTAAAGTCTATTATCCAAAACAAATTCTTCTACAGGATGGACAAGTGATTCCAAAAACTTAATAGAACGACATATATGCATTTTGGCTTTAGCCTTTTGTTTATAATGTTATTATTTATGTTTTGTTAATCCCGTTACATGTGATATCTTTAGATTAAATGATCTGTGATGTGTAGGAGGTTTATATTATAAATACCATCTATCATTTGGTCCTCAAAATACAAATGATGTGATTACATCTTCGATTTAAATAATGAGATTTATCTTTGAATTTTAAATTGAATGATAAAATGCATATATTGCTTCCAGATTTATCTTGTTGTAATCATGTATAATTATGAGATCACAGGTTTAT
>JZKD02S1809131.1:447741-488896 GCA_000966675.3 Picea glauca
TGTTATCACCCTATAAGTTATAGGATCAACTGGTGACTGGGATATTATCTGTCTCTAGTGTTTTTTGTTGACAAATGATTTTTCATTCTGCAAATAATTTGAAAAAGAAAAAAAAGAAAGAAAAGAAAAGAAAAAGAAAGAAAAGAAAAAGAAAAAGAAAAGAGGGCATAAAAGAATTCAATAAAATCCCCATGCAATAATAGTAACTTGGTCCATACCTTTCAAGCATGGCCAATTTCTTTTTAAATTGATGTTGATAGGGTAGTGAATGAKTTTGGCTAAAYAGTTTAATCTTAGCCARAGTGTCTAGGTTAGATTAGTGAATAAATCTGGCCAGACTGTCTAATCTTGGTCAGATAGCCCCAGGGTAGAGTAAATTCTTAACCCAACAGTCTAATCTGGGTTAATTATCATAGGGAGCTAGGTTAGAATATAGGCTAGTTGCTTTATTGCTTTATTTCAATAAGAACCAGTTTGATGATCAATGTTGCACCATGTTTCAGATGCTTAAAAGGTCGTTTGACTAACCCCTTGGTGGCGTTGACATGAAAAGCCTTGGAGAAAATCCATGAAAAAGAACTTATCCTAACTTTCTCGGCGCATGTATTTTCTGCGCCTTCACTTATACTTCGTTCATATATCAGTGGTACAGATGATCGCGCTTAGATCTACGGTGGACAGGTCTTTCCGGACCCCCCTGACCATTCTATCTTTAATGGAGGGGGGGGGGGGCCTGGAATGGTTGATAAGACCCGCGCGCATCTGGACGGCTCAGGACCGCGTGCGCAGATCTACGATCAATTTTGGATTCCAGCCCCCCCCGTCCGTTCTTCCTTTAATGGGGGGGGGGGGGTTCAGAATGTGTTATAAACAATGCACATAGATTTGCAGCTCAGAAGCAGGCGCGCAGATCAATGACCCAAGATGTTTTTCGAACCCCCCCGACTGTTCTGCTTTTAACTGAGGGGGGGGGTCCAGAATGGTATCTTTCCTCTGGCGGGCCCCTCTTTATATGTGGAAATGATCTAATGGCCCCAAGTCCTATCATCTCCTACTGTCTAACATACCATCGTCACCTCTGGACGTCACCATCCACCTTTCTCGAAATAGTCACGTCCCATAACTGCTATCAGTTCTTCCCCCCCATTCTCTCATGGAAAGCCCCCTCACTAAGACTTTTACCCTAATCGGTAGCCGCCACGTCACTCATCTGTATCCCTCAGTCACCGTCACCTGCCATCTCACACTCTAAGTGATCTGTTGGCCATTTATTACTGGATGACCTATCCGTTAACCAGCTAACCTGTCTCCCGTGCCCAACGGACACCCTTTTACTCAAAATTACCCTCACTCTCCCTATTTTCACCATTTACCCTCGCTCTCCATATTTTCACCATTTACCCATTTATCGCACCAGAGAGATTTACGCCGTTTTCTCCTCCGTTACAGTCAGTTGCCTCCACCAGCAGCCACCCCACTAACATTTTTTTTCTTGCAGGTACTATTGCAGTAATGGCGCCAAAGTCTAAACAAGCAGAAGGAGAGGAGAATCCATTTCTCCCGCCTCCTGTCGACCTTGACAGGATCCCACTGGTTGACAAAGAACGATTAATCACAGATACAAAGTGCGATTTTGATTTCACAGACCTTCAGTCATGGCTCAAGGAAGTTTTCCTGGACCAGAGCGATGAAATCAGGCTCTGGGAGTCCAATTTACCCCTTTACCTCTTCCCTCAGATTCACCCTTTTCCAGATTTTTCCCTCAAGTGCCAAGCTCACTACCTTCCTGAGCAAAGAGCCTTCGTCTCCTCATCCAGAGAGATTCTTTTCCTCATTACACCTGAATCTATCGACCAAATGATGCAAATCCCCCGAGCCGACTCTGCATCACCCTTCAACCTGGAAATTCTTACAGAATTATACCAGAAAATGACCTTCCCCCAAAGAGCTCAAATATTCGAGCTTTTCCTTCCTCAACCGCTCAATTTCCCTCCATAAATCCTCCTTACCCTTCTTCCATGTTCTCGACTAAAGGAAACCAGATCATATCATCCCTTTGTGCCTTGTTAGGATACTATTCAGATCAGTGGGTAGATGAGCCCATTCTGGGATTTTTATCCATCTTCTCTACCGATGAGAAGCCCACCACCCAGTTTGACTTCAGCACATTCCTAGCGAACAATATTCACGAACAGTTCATGAATTTTTCCATGGAAGGCATGTTCCGATACTCGTCCATACTGGCATACTTGTTCATCTTCTTCCAAGTGGAAAAATTTGTCTTTTCCATGTAGAAGATGGATGGAGATGGTAGACCCCAGGCAGTGACAGCATGGACCTCCTTGCTCAAGCACAACTCCACAGAGTTCAGTTTCAAGGAGTTCATTGATCAATTCTACCACCCTGTGGTAAGTATGCTTAGTGGCAGGCCCGAGCCCCGGATAAATGATGAAGTTCAGAGGATCCTGCATCTCTTGGATAACACAAAGATAGGGGATTGGTATTTGTACCAATATTACACCGATATCAGAGTATACGAGTGCGAGTTGGCACCGTATAAGCTGCCCAAGTATCTTCCTGTCAGAATTTTTTCTTTGGAATATATAAGGCAGATAATAAATTCCGATGATATCCATTTTGTGTCACTGAAGAAAAAGCAACAACTTAGAATCAAGGGGTAGATTGGCTCCTTCATCTGCAACAATCGTGGCGCTGGGGAAGAAGCAGATAGGATGCTGAGGGAAATGAAGTTCTTCATGAGATTTCCATGGCATTATGACCCATGTGGGATCATCTATGAGATGAGGGTGAAAAACAAGAACATCCCACATGTTCATGAATCTAGGCCTGAAATTGAGAAATTTGTGAATTAGATAGTATGGGAGCCTAACACATTGGTCGAATTAGAACAACAGGATCCCCAACCACTGTGTCACAAACAACCACGCCACAAGACCTGAAAGAGAAAAGGCCTAGGCAATATTTATCTCCGCCTGTCACGGAGGTATCGTCAGAATAATTCCAGCTACATACCAAGAGGCCTAAGACTTTTGCAGTTCCTGGCCCGATCGGGGAAAAAGAAGCCCCGTCTACTACAGTGACCAAAGTTGATAGGCCACCCTTTGGTTCGAGCCTCCCTAAGGTCATAACCTCAGCATTGCCGAAAAAATCTACAGATTCTCCATTGACCACCCAGCCAGGCAAGGTGGGACCGAAGTTGAGTATTTTTGAAAAATACGAGTTGATCAAGAAAAGGAACTAGACCCTGACCAACAGTACTTGCACCCAGTTCTGGAAGCAGACGTCGACTGTGCAACATAGGTTTCTATCGACATTTGACACCGAGAAGGGCATAATGCATATGGAATTCCTCCAGGCACAGGTACCATATCCAAAGGTGATCACTGACTATAAAAGTGCCACCTTCGAATTCCAGACAAAGGACATGCATCCGACTGATCAGATGGGTCTGCACAAGCAGACATGGGAAATGGTATTTTACATGCTGGTGCATGCTTCCACTACTGCATCCAAACTGCAAGTGTCCCTGAACAATGTTCAAACACAACTGAAGTTGGAGAAGATATCGTCCTTTGCCAAGGACAATAGGATCAAGACTTTGGAGGAACTGGTGCTCAAGATCGGTTATGATCCTTCGAATGTGAAAGAAGCTGAGGAGATGATTAAGAAGAAGAATGCTGACATAGCCTCCTTAAGGAAACAATTGAAGATCCCACCCACAGAGGATTCACAGGCGAAGGAGATAGCAGAGAAAGAAGGAGAGAAAGATGAAATGCTCAAGCTGCTCATGGAGAAGAATGCACAGCTTAAGGAAATGGAAGCTGAGATGGAAAAGCTATTAAAAGAGAAAGAGAAACTGAAGCCAATGGAATTCATTCCATTGAGTGCTATTCCAATTTTAGGAGTGAGCACAACATCAGTGACAAAAGTCCCATCCGCGACTCCATTGACATCCCTGGAGAAGACAACCGACCTGGCTAAGTCTATGGAAAAGATGAACCTACAGGAAACAGAGATCAGCAGGCTCAAAAGGAGATTGAGAACCTTCAGGAACTCAAATCTTCCTTTCAGACCATCTTCTCCAAGGAAAAGCAGGTGACAGATCAGCTCAAACAGGAGTTATAGTAGCTCTGGAAACAAACAGTGGTAGGAAAAACTTTGGCCGAGGTTAAAGAAAGTGTATGGATAGACATCACCAAGTCCATGAACGAGATATGGCCCATGATACAGATAATGTTTGAGAAGAATGAATTGGTGCAGAGAAGCAAACATGCCATCGAGAAGATCAGATTAGAATTGGGAGAGATGCCAACACAGGCAAATGAGATCATCAAGTTCCTAAATTCTAAGACCAGGGAAGAGCTGGAAGAGATGAAAATTGAAGACAGAACAGAGACCATCCTTGAGGTCAAAAGAGTTTTGACCAAGAGAGGATTAATGCTTCAGCTGGAAGAAAAGGTTCAGGCCATGGACCTAGGGGTACAAATATTCTTTAGTAATATTGAGGCTCTCCAGAAGAAAGGTCTTCCTGGTATGAAGGTAATCAATGATAAATTGATGACACTCCCAAACTACAAGAAGATATTGGCCAATGTGGCTAAGGACAGTTCAAAGTTTGTAGGAATTAAAGGGAGCATCACTGGCAAGGCATTTCTATATGCACTTCAGTGGGACATCAGTATCCAACATGAGATTTGATATATCTTCCTCACCAAGCCTACCTTCGCCAAGTACACAGAAATGGATGAAGTGTATCGAAGGCTACTTAAAGTCAATGTGCCCAGTCATCTCCGATGGGAGGAACTCTGTGATCTGATCGAGTAGCAGATGAGCTGTCCCAGTCCGGTCATTTTTCCAGTCAGATGAGGTTGTGCAGAGGCTTCATCAATGGCCCACCCAGAAATCAACATGCAGTTACACCACATCATCAAGCAATTCCTAGATTTATGCAATTTGTTAATTTAGTTAGGCCAAAAATAGATTTAGCATGTCCTGGTCATTAATGACAGGATCGTTTGTAATTTGAGTTATAAATACTTCATCTTTCGAATTATTGGGGATTGTTGATCTTCACACCCTGAAGCTATCAGAGTGTAATATTTTTGAAGAGATCTTCCATTAATAAAAAGGAGGCACTTTTACAGGATTCTTGCGTGTATTCACTGGTGATGTTTTTCTCTCTAAGTTGAATGTTACTCTCGCTTTGTTATCATATTGTTTTCTGAATCTAATTTTTAGGAGTAACAAATGTTGCAGGATTTATCTCGTATGCCCTGTTTCTGACTCGAAAGATTTTAGTGTTTTATCTTCTGGTGTTTTCAATAAAGAAATTCTTAACTGCTTCTTTGTCAAAATTATCTTTCTCATCTTTTTTTCTATTCATCATTTATGCTACTAAAGAATCCAATGATTATATTATCTCACCCTGTGAAAGTTTTTTCCTTTGCGTTTCTGGTTTGGATTTCATATTTTATTTAAGACACAGACCCCATAACCCAATGGATGTGTAGACTGTTTCAACTAACTCGACAAACACTACGACAACAAAAACTGACCTATTTATTTACCTAGCCTAATATTTAAAATTTGAACCATAGCTAAATCATATAGAGAGATCCCTCTCTGAAGTTGGAAGGGCTAGATCCCAGCTTCAAAAGCGGTTGGATAAAGTTACCTTAGTATATTTCTTCTGCTGTCAACCTCTAGGAAATTTACCAAGTTCTATCAGAACACATAATACATCATTGAAATGACCATTTTCTACTTGAACTGTTCTAGATCCTTCAACACTAAGAGATCTATCATCACCGACAAATATTTTCTTGGTGTTACATTCATTTAGAGTGGAAAATATGGCTCTATCCTTAGCCATATGATAAGATGCTCTAGAAGCAATAACCCACTCATCGGAAGTAGAAGTAGAAGTAGAATTTATATTGAAGGAGAAACCAGAAGAAGAAAGTGCATGTCCATGAGAAGAAGAAGAAGAAGAAGTATAATCAATACTGATGTTGTGCTTCTTCATCGCTGCTTCTAAAGCTGCCATCTTCTTGAAAAATTTGGACTCATCATGGCCATCTTTATCACAAAATTTGCAATGTTTGTTAGTATTCTTACTTTTATATTTTTCTCCTTTGTCACCATTAGGAGTGGAAGCTATCTGAGTGGGTTTGGGACCCTTATGTTGCTTGTTTTTGTAGTGAGGATGTTGCTTCTTGGGATACTTGGGTTATCTTTCTGCTGGGAAACTAGGGCTTTGTTTTAGGTACCTGCAGTGTTGATCACTCCAAGTTGTACAAGCTTATCTTCCTCTCTAATCAAAGCAACAAACATAGACTATAAACATAGAATATGCACTACCTAGCTTAGAAAGAATAAGATAGATGCAATGCTTTTCCTCCATTTTTATCTTACATTCTTCACATAAAATTATGAGTGTTTTAAACCTAGATAGATAGTCTCCAAGGCAAGAAAAATCATTTGGACTCAAGGTCAGCACTTGATTTTCTAACTGTTGTGCTCGAATAATATTGAGTTTACCAAACACAAATTCAATCTTGTCCCAAGCTTCTTCGGGGTCATCAATTTCTTGGAGGTGGTATCTTAAATCAAGAGAGATGGACATTCCGATTAGTCCACATGATTCATCACTCCTATGAGCCCATTTGGCTTTCTTATCATCATTAGTGGGTTCTTTTTCCTTTCCCAAGGTAATCCGGTACAAGCCTTTACTTCTTAATAAATCTTCCATATGAGATTTCCATTTGAAGTAGTTGGTGCTGGTAAGCAAAACATAACTTGTAGAAGCCATATTAAATATGCAGATAATATGGATTTAAAAACTAAAGCTGATGATTTAGATGGAAATAGCTCGAAAATTTATGTGGTTTAAAAAAAATGACACTGAAAACGGACTTCTGATGTGAGAGTTATGCCATTTAAAAAAAAGGCATAAATGGTAACCAACTGACCACGTGATAGTGTAAGTTTCTTTATGAAGTGACCCACTTTTATAAAGAGAAATGGGGATCACTTTTACAATGAAGTTAATTTATAACAAAAAAGTTGCATGCAAAACAAATAACTCTAAAATAAAATATTAAAGTTACTTATAGTGATTCACTTTTATACTTGAAGTGAAATACACTTTACAATTTTAGCATGAACTTTTTCAAAAAAGTAACAAAAGAGAGACTTGAACTCAAGACCTCTTACTTAATAAGGCACGTTTTAACCAAATGGTCTAGAAAAACATATTGTAATGTTCAGAAGGAGGATTGGGGGTGTTTTTGTTGTTGTGGAAGATGACCTTGGAGAGCGTGCTAAGAAAAACTCTTTTCACATAAGAAAAAAAATTTCGCTTCTCGATGACAACAAGGGTTAGATCTCGATTAGCTTACCTGGAAGATGCTTCTTTTCCTATCTGTTTCTGATTTTCCAAGATCGCATAGGGCACGGTGAAAAGAGAATACAAAGATCTAAAAGAGTAGCAACCCGAAAACAAATAATATCAAACCAAAATAAAACCAAAATAAAACTTTGCAGAAAATAAAAAAATGCGTATTTAGGCTTTATACCTATGGATCTGACTGTAATGGTCGTATATTGGGAAAACAAAAACCTTTTCGAGTGAAAATAAAAGTGTTCCTAATTGAAATGAGTGCTCTGTTCAGTATGGAACAATCCTCTCAGCCCAGAAATGTACGAAAATGACAGAAAATGGAGATGAGGCAACTCGGCTTCATGATCTCAATCTACAACAGGAGTGGGTGTTCAAATAGGATCTGATACCATGCTCGACAACACAGGTATTCCAATAGAGGATGAACACCTTTAGTAACCAATCACATAACCATATCAAAGATCAACACATCGATGTTTTCACGTGGCAAAACCTCTACGGGGAAACATCCATGACCCCAACCAACTCGGCCACTTGGAGCAGTTTATTAATGCAAAGAAAAATATTACAGAGAGATTTTACAAGAGAGTTTCTCACAATCGATCATCGAAAAATGAACCCAATTCTATTTAAATAAGGATCATGGACCAATCGGCTGTTAAGCCACATATCAATGGCTGTTAAGATTGAGGAGAGTATGAACCGTCGGATCACTCTATGTCGGGAACATATCCTGACCGTCAGATTTCCTAACTACAAATGCATACTAATGCATACTAAAGAAACACACTAAGAAACACACTTTCACCTAATGACACATTATACCAAGTAGATCTTAACTAACTCCCAAGTGTCTAAATATTCTAACATTATTGACCTGGTTCTATATTGGAAAGACCCTCTAGGAGTGCTTCTGAGATGTTTAGACCCACAAGAGGCTCAAAAAATCATATTTGATTTCCATGACAACCTATGTGGGGGACATCATTTCTGGAAAAACACAACCTACAAAATTCTCAGGGTTGGGTACTACTGGCCTACTCTATTCACTGACGTCTGTGTGAAGATCAGGGCTTGTATTAAATGTCAGAAATTCTCTGGGATGCAACAACTTAAGTCTCTGCCATTGAAGCCTGTACTAGCCTCATGACCCTTTTAGCAGTGGGGCCTAGAATTTATTACGGAAATTCATCCTGCTTCAAGTGGTCAACACAGGTGGATTTTAACTACAACAGATTATTTCACCAAGTGGATAGAAGCTATCCCCACAAGGAGCGCTTCTCACAGAATAATCATTGGCTTTATTGAAGATATTATGGCAAGGTTTGGTTGTTCAAACATAATCATCACTGATAATGTTGCATCCTTCAAGGCCGAACCATTGATTAAGTTTTGTGGGAAGTTTGGAATTACATTGATTCACTCTACCCCCTACTATCCCCAAGGCAATGGACTGGGAGAGTCCTCTAACAAAAGACTGATAAAGATCATCAAAATACTACTAGAGGACAAGAAGAAAGCCAGGGACTCAAATCTCAAATTTTCTCTGTGGGTTGATAGAGTGACAACAAAAAGGTCCCTAGGTATCTCTCCTTTCCAACTTGTATATGGGATTGAAGCTATTTTTCCCTCCCATATCACCCTGCCTATGGCGAAATTCTTCCAAGACTTCCACAGAGAGCCTGACAATATGATCAGAAGAATTCATCAGCTGTAGAAGTCCAACAAACTAGAGAGCAAATGATGGGAGAGCGCATGATCGTCAACAAAAAATCAGGCAAGCCTTTGACAGGAAGAGTAGTAAGGAGGATTTCCAGCTGGGAGATCTAGTACTCAAGTGGGATGCGCCCAGAAAGGACAAGGGAAAGCATGGAAAATTTTAATCCCTTTGGATCAACCCCTTCAAAATATTTTAGAAGCTTCCAAATAACACTTATAGGTTGCATAATTTGGAGGGGGACAAAATTTTTGGTGGCCCTGTAAATGGGCACTTCATGAAAATGTTTTTTGTTTAATGTTTCCATCAATGTCCCACCATTGTAAATACCGTTCCTGTTTTATGTTGATTTTGTTTAGTAGGAGACTCCATAACCAAAAGCAAAGGCACTGGAGCTGCGCATTCTTGGTAGCTCACAAGGAGCATGCCATCCCCTGTGGAGCCAAATGTTAGCACATAAACTTGTCAAAGTCTTGTAAGTTGTGGTTTCTACCTAAGTATGTAGTTTTTCCTATTTTTTCTCCTTTTGCAGACCCTATCGTAAGTTTTCCTCTCGGCTTGTAGTTTTCTGCTATTTGTCTTCACCCATGCGATAGACCTATTTTTCCTTAGCAGATTTCCTGAGAAATATCGGCCATAAGCCTTTCTGTTTTCCCCTAAGGCCGATCACTTCTCACTCTTTGACTCTGCAACTAATCCTTTGTTTTCTCGAGCCCTCAACCACTCATTCAAGTAATCTACATGGGCCACAGTCGTGAGCAGGAAGCAAACACTTGGAAAAGTCTGATATAAACTCAAATCAAGTGAGCGAGCAAGATCAAATTTTAACGACAGAGATCCATCAGGTAGATCGGATCGACGACCACCAGGTGATCGATATCATAGAGTCATATGAAGTATAACATCAGGCAAAGTTGATAAATCATAATTCCATCCTAACTGTCGACCCTAGGAAGGGTGCGTGGTACATGATCATCGTTTCGATGACTCACAGGATGGAGAAGTCAAAGGGCCGAGTCATGAGGACTCGCGAAACGTGAAGTCATGAAATAATCGGGGCCATTCGTTCCAGCGGGGAATGTGGTGCCAGATCTGAGCTATAGAGAAATTCATTTTGGAAAGGTAGAAGTGAGAAGTGCCGACATACCTAGCCTTGAAACACTGATATGATCTAGGCCGCCCGATGCAAAGAGACGCGTGTCGACTGATCTGGGTGATCACGATTTTGTGACTTGGAGTTTCGAGTGTGGAGAACATCGTGAGTTTAAGAAATGTGAAATTGCAACTCACCTAGGAATTAAGCCCACGATCATAGCCCAAGGTCATATGGAAAGAAGGGCCATAAAGAAAAGTAGGCGCCTATCAAACAACGAGTGGATGAAGTGTTTGAGGAACCAATATTGGTCGTTGTTTTCAGAGTAGGTATGATCGTTGATATGGATGGGCCATCTCTCGTAGGATCAAGCATCGATAGTTTTTAGATTAAATGGAGTGAAATCTCCCAAAATGCGAAATCCAAAGATTTCATATGGGTAAGCATGAGGTCACGACCCGCAGTCATGTGGGGTAGGGGAATGGAGCTGCGTAAAATATCAGAGCGCCTGAGTTGGTCATAAAGAAGGATCCTCACAGCCTCGAGGCGCCAATTTTAACTTGAAAGATTTGTGAGCTCACCTAGAGAATTCATGGGTGTCATGCTTTGTCCTGATCCAAATAAAAGAAGTTAATGAAAATGGGGAAGGCGGTTGAAACCTCGTTTCACAATATAAATGGAAAGCATGGAAAATATGGTCGTAGAGGGAGACTGTCAGTTGAAAGTTCTCTGTCATAGATTTTCTTGTGAAGCCCATACTGATCTGATCTTGCGTCTGACAGAAGAATGCAAGTGAAACCTGACAGAAGAAGATGTAGATGCAAAGCTTTGATTGTGGTGACTAGGTCACACTCTCGGTGATGGAAAGCCGTGCTGAGTATAAATACTGACTTTTGATATTTTGTTAGGGTTGATGGTAGAGCAAAGCTCTCGAATTGTAAAGTTTTAATGAAGCTTTTGGTTCTCTGATTGTGCGTTGTAATTTGAGATTTATTGTTTAATGACAATCAACTTTCTTAATCCATCCTATTTGCCTCTGTTATTGAGAGAGTTCATGAATGATTGATTCACATGGATTTTTATGACTGTATTATGATGAATGTTTGATTGTAATGTTGTTATGATTTCTTTCAGTATCCTTGAAATTTGAATTCAAGAAGATTTTGTGTTAAATTTTTTCTTTGTTAGGCTGCTGGAAGACCCGATGTCTATGGAAGACCTTTATATTTTCTTACCAAATTCTTCCTCCTACTCACCTTTACTACAACTTACTGACTAAAGTTAAACTAATGCCTCACCTTCTTGTGCATACTAGTCCAGTTTTCTGAGTTAAGACGATATTTTCTTGAGACTGCATCCATTTGACCTTTTTATAACCAACCTGTGACATAAAACTTTGATGGGTACTGGGCTTACCTCCGATGCAATCTGAAGGTGACTTTTGGTGCTAACAGGTACATACTTGGTACATGGTTGGATGCACTTGTTTATGGTATAGGTTGATTACAGGTTGTTTGGTACAGGTTGGTGCATGGTTGATGCACTTGTTTATGTTACAGATTGATTATAGGTTGAGGTACAAGTTGATGCATGGTTTGAGTTTATTGGTATAGGTTTACATTAGTATATCTCATAGTGATAGTGTGACAGTGGTTCCATCATTCTATTTCTACTTCAAGGAGGTTGAATGGGGCAAGGACAGGTGGTTGTAGCCACCTTCTGGTTGTAGCCGAAGAACATAGGGGGCTGTAGCTTCCTTCTAGTTGTATCCAAAGAATAAGGGAGTTCGAGATTCCTTTAGGTTGTATCCTGAGAACCAAGGGGGTTGGAGCCTCCTTCCAGTTGCAGCTGGAAAACAAAGGAAGTTGGTGCTTCCAATGAATGTAATTCTTCAAGACATATACGAAAAAGCATTCCATGGTTTTCTCCCGCTTTGGGTTTCAACGTAAAACACTGGTGTACTGTGTATGTGTATTATTGTTCATTTGTTCATTGCTTCTCCACTCTACAATTATTGGATGATAATGCTACATTGATATAACACTTGGATTATAAGGTTAAAAATGATTAAATTTCTCTATTGTTGATTCACCCCCCCTCTCAGTAATCAAACATAAGCTTCCTATGATTTGTTTTAATTGTGATGGTATTGGTCATTTTACTAGAAAATGTCCTAATAAGAAAAAGAGATATGATTAAGGTTACTCAAATAAAAAACAAACATATAAAGGAAAAAGAACCACAAAGAAAATTTTCAAGAAAATCTTATGCACCAAAGAAGACATCTCATCATCAGATGAAGATGAAGTCAGTGATAGTGAGACATAAAGAGTTTTATTCATGGAAGTAGAAGACTCTGATAAAGAAGAATCCGAAGAAGAATATGAAGAGGCTGAAGAAGAATATGAAGAGGAAGAAGTTGACTACCGAGAAGAATTGTTGTGTGCCATAGAAGTTATCAGAAGAGAAAAGAATAAAAAAAAGAAACTAAAAGTAGAACTAGATAAGAAAGAAGACACTCAGGAACTAGAACAAATGATCACAAATTTGAAGGTTCAAATTGAAGAAGATAAAATAATTGAATAAGCACTCAAAGAAAAACTAGAAGAAAGAGACAATATCATTGGAAATTTGGAAGCATAAATTGTCACATTAAGAAATGATCTTCAAAAGAAAAATATCCAGAACAACTCAACAGTTTTGAATGACATTATCAGTAGTCAAAAACCTCATCATGACAAGTCCAGACTTGGATACAATCAGACGGAAAAGGGATCAAGCTCCAAAACAATAGAACAAGAAACATATCCAAAAATCTATGCAGAAACAATCAAAGGGGATAGGAAGGTCTACAAAGAAAATTACAGGGACACTCCTCCATCGAGAAGATTCAGATTTCAGAATCAACGACCCACATAAATAGATAGGCCTTAGGAAGAAGACAGATTCATAAGAGTACCCCCTTTCAGAAGATATTCAACTCCCAAGTATCAAAACATCTTTTTTGGTTTATAGGAACATAAACAACAGGAACATAAACAACTTTGAAAGTCATACACGAAAGGGTTATCCAAGAAGGCCTAGTGAAACATAGAGAAGAAGTTACAACATGTTTTAATCTTTGAGCACTGAAGTGGAATACTAAAAATGTAACAACTTTGGACACATGGCCAAATATTGCAGAATGACAGTCCCTCCTAGAGAACGGCAATAAAACAACAACAATTACATATAGGAACCTTAGAAAAGGACATGGATAAGAAATCATAATCAATATAGCAATGAAGAATGCACACTCGCTCTACAAGCTAAGTAGAAGAAACGTGGTTGATATGTTGACAATGGATGTTCAAAGCACATGACAGGTGATAGAGACAAGTTTCTTACATTAATAAAGGAAAGAGATGGACCAGTCTCCTTCAGAAATGATGATTCAACTAAAATCATTGGAAAAGGCATAGTTAGAATTGGTAACAAGAATACCAAGGTAGAAAATGTTCTACTAGAAGAAGATATGAAACATAATCTTATAAGTGTGATTCAAATGTGTGACCAAGGTCATAAAGTTACTTTCTATTCACATAAGTGCGAGATAAGAAAAGAAGGTTCAAGAAAATTGATTGCAAAAAGTGCGAGAACTTCAAGCAACATATATGTATTAAGTGAAATTGGAAATGAAAGGTGTTTCCTAGGAAATGAATATGAAAGTTGGATATGGCACAGAAGAATGGGTCACATACATTTTTATAACCTTGTCAAATTCATCAAAAGGGAAGCAATGAGAGAAATGCCCCAGATCACGAAACCAACCAACAATTTTTGAAAGCATTGTCAACAAGGAAAGCAAACAAAGATCAGGTTTAAATCAAAAAAATATTCAACGACAAGACCACTAGAAATTTTCCATACTGATCTAGTTGGACCAACTACAACAAAGGGTTTAAAAGGTGAGAAATACTTTATGTTATTAGTTGACGATTATACAAGAATGACTGCAATTTGCTTTCTCAGGAATAAGTTAGAATCTTTTGAAAACTTCAAGGTCTACAAGGAAATGGTTGAAAATGAAATGGATTCAAAAATTGAATGCTTGAGATATGATAATGGATGAGAGTTCACTTTAAAGGAATTTATGGACTACTGCAACAAGCACGGAATAAAAAAAAAATTCTCCATTGCTAGAACACCTCAACAAAATGGAGTTGTTGAAATAAAGAACATGACAGTATAGGAAATGGCTCGAACAATGATAATGGATTCTAAATTGACAAATATCTTTTGGACATAGGCAATGATACAATAGTTCAACTTAAAAATAGAGTAATCTCAAAAACAACACTGAAAAAACTCCCTACGAGCTATGGAAAGGAAGAACAACAAATGTGAAGCACTTCTGAGTTTTTGGAAGCAAATGTTACATCAAAAGAGAAGATGGCGGAATTGTTGGCATGATTACAGACATAAAGCAGAGTGTACTTGTCATTGATGGAAAGATCAGAGTTTGTTTCGATGGAAAACCAGGAACAATGTAAGCTCAGGAAAGATAGCAATCTGAGATGCGCAGACGAGGTCCAAGAGAAGGACTCAGAGAAGGATAAAAGGTCGAGGATTTTGACACTTAGACATTCTTCCAGGTTGGGAGGAAGCATAAGATCAAGAGGAGGAGCGACAGTGGCCGTCGAATCAGAGTACAGATAGGTGGAAGCACAGATGAGGGGATCAGATCTAGACCATTAGATCTGAGTGCACAGACCAACAGATTTTGGATCCTAAGGAAAGTGCATGAGACAATTTCCGAAGTCATCATAATCGTCCATCGTCAGAGATGAAACATGGTGAGCGATTGGAATTTCGTTGACTTGTACATTGGAGGAGTCAAAGGAAGAGTTGCTAGAACTCGAGATATGCGAGGTTGTGAAATAATATTGGCCATTGGAGCCAGAGGAAATGTGGCGAGTGATTGGAATTTCCCTAACTCATAAATTGGATAAGTCAAAGGTGCGTGTTGTGGGAACTCACAATATGTGAGGTCGCAAAATGATCTAAGCCATTGAATCGAGGACTAACATGGGTCGTCAGATCCAGGAGAATAACATGTGCCATGTAAGGAGACCCATGTCAGTAAGGAAAAGTGGCAGACCACGTCATTCGTATCCATGTCAGAAAGTACAAGTGGAAGACCACATTAGCAAGACCACATCAGGGAGGACATGTGGCGAGCACTCAGTATTTCACTGATTCACAAATCAGGAAATTCAAATGCAGAGTTGTAGGAACTCGCAAGGTGCAAGGTCGCGACATGATCACAACCGTCGAATCACCGAGGATATGGGCTGTTGTCCTGGAGTAGAATCGAGAATCAGGAGTTGGAAGAGTCAGAGTTGGCTCGCACTCAAACCCCCAATATGCGAAGTCACCAAATGATCTGAGCTGTTGGATCATCGAGGATATGGGTCATTGATCTGAAGCAAGTATCGAATATCAAGAGTTGGAAAAGTCAGGGTCGGCCTACACTCAAACCCCTGACACACAAAGTCACAAAATGATCTGAGCCATTGGATCATCGAGGATATGGGTCGTTGATCTGGAGCAGAATCGAGAATCAGGAGTTGGAAGAGTCAGAGTTGGCTCACACTCAAAACCCTGACACACAAAGTCAAGATGAGATTTGAGCCATCAGATCGAAGAAGGGATTTGGTCCGTTGATCCCCGAGGTCGCGAGTCATGCAGCGACATTTGGATAGGTGAATGGTCACTACCGATGGTCACATGAAAGGAAGGGGCTTAGCCAGAAGAGATATCCCCCACTATGTAGTTTTTTGAATAAATGGAAAAGGTGCCAAGAGCATGAGCGAACAGAGGTTTTTCTGGGGAACTACAAGAAACCACTAATTTTTTCTACATAGAGAATTCAAGAGGCTTCAGAGTGATTGACAGAGAAGACGAAGAGTCTCAATTGCCAGATAAGCCAAGGAATCTTAGGATAATGTCCAGTGATGATTAAGAGATTCGAAAATGATAGAGAAGAAAAAGAGTGTCGACTACTAGAGAGGCTAAGGAATCTTAGCATAAAAACCACTAATGATGAAATCACAGGAAACTTAACTGCCATAGATTATGAAGAGTTACGATGATGATCAGGAGAGGACTCAATGTAATAAATGTATGCAAAACTATGATGGTATGAAATTCGATTGTTGAGCTATGCATGAGAAAGGAGGAGTTACAGTGAACAACCTTTGGGGTTGAACAATGTCACTGTAAAGAGCATGAAGAGACATTGCACATGAAGCATGTAGAAGGTGCACATAGAGTATAAAAAAAATGCAGAACAAAGAGGAGAGGTGTGTTGTTGTTGAGAGTGATTTATGTGGGTAGATGCATGTTGTATGTAGGATCTAAAGTGCAAAAGAAGCAAGGAACATAAATTCATATCTGAGAGAAGAACATAAAGCACAACATACATGAGGAGAGAGACACTAATGCAGGTAGAGCAGAGCAGTGTTGTAGAACAATGATGAGACTGGTAAGCCATAGATAAATGCTGAATCACTATGATAAAGTTGTAAAAGGAAAATATTCATTTTTCAGGGTGGTTGGGAGGTGCTAGGGAGGACTGTTTTCCTTAGAGTTTCAAGTAGGTGCTTGAACACAGGGAGTTGTAGCTTCCATCTAGTTGCAACTAGAAAAATCAGGGTGGCAGGGTGGTGCAAGGGAGAACTATCGTCTTCTATTATACAAGTTGGTGCCTATGTGTTTGGAATTTGGTGCTTCCATCTAGTTGGTGCTGGAACACTTAGGGAGTTGGTGCTTCCTTCTAGTGGGTGCTAGAGAAACCAGAGAGTTGGTTCTCTCAGCAAGTTGTGGTTCTCAAAACAGAGGTTGTAGCCTCAAGAGGAGTTGGAGCTCCCAAGTATGATAATGTAAATAAAATAAAGATTACTTATCATATCAAGAAGAAGAGGTTTTTCCCTTTATGGGTTTCCTCAGGAAATATCTGTCTCTGTATATTTCATGTGTGTGATTGATGTTTAATATTCAATTTCTTACTTCTATGCATCATTGTGATCATCATTGAATGTTGTGTGAAGAGTTTAAAATGGGCATAATAGTTTAATAACAATAACAACTGATTCACCCCCCCTCTCAGTTGTCCAACATTTGGTATCAGAGTTGGTTCCTTTTATCTAAAGGTAGATCAAGAAGCTTAAACATGTCAAGCCACGAAGGAAATTCAACCAATAAGGCCCCTCTGTTTAATGGAACAAACTTTTCCTTTTTGAAATTTAGGATGAGAACCTACATAATGGCCCTAGGTGAAGATGTCTGGGATGTAGTAGAGACTGGTTATGTAAAGCCAATTGTTCTAGCTAATAAGGATGACAAGCTAGAATTCCGCTTCAACACTAAGGCTATGAATGCTATTATGAGTGGGCTTGTAGAAGAAGAATTTGTAAAAGTTATGCACTTAGAAACTGCCAAAGAAATGTGGGACAAACTCATTAGCAGTTATGAAGGTAATGAGAAGGTAAAGGAAACCAAGATTCAAACCTACAGAGTATAGTTTGAGCAGCTAAAAATGAAAGAGGATGAAACTGTTGGAAAGTACTTTCTGAGAGTTGAAGAACTACTAAATGCAATGAAAGCACTTGGTGAAAAAATTGAGGAATCCTCCTTAGTTCAGAAGATTCTGATATCTCTGCCAGATAGGTTCAACCCGAAGGTCTTTGCTATATAAGAAATTAATAATCTAAAAGCCTTGGATTTTGATCAACTTCTAGGAACGTTGATTGCATATGAAATGAAGATATTTAAAGATAAACCCACCTCTAGAAAATCATGATTTAAAGAATATAAGGATGAGGATTATGAGCCTAATGAAATTGAAGAAAAATTTGTGAGAAGACTAAAGAAAGGATCAGGAAAGTATCAAGGCAAGTTTCCCTTCAAATTTTTTAACTATGGAAGGATAGGTCACTTTGCATCTAAGTGTCCACACAAGAAGAAGGACCAAGAATCTGAAGGTGAAGAGAAGTATAAATCCAAGAGATTTGATAAAAAGAAAAGTTTATGTGTAAACAATGATGATTCTTCAGGAGACACAGATAGTGATTTTGATGGTGAATATAAGGTTAATGACTTTGTGCTTATTTCCAAAGAGGATTATGTTAATCAAAACAGAGGAAGTGATGTTAATGATGAAGAATATGTAGTTGATATGGAAGGTGAACTAATCAGTGCCTTAGAAGAGATTGATAGACTCAGACTCGAGAAGAGAAAACAAAAACAATTGTTGATACAGTTTGAAAATAATTCTAAAAAACATGATAAGGAATTTTCCCTGCTAAAGGTGGAGTTAGAAGAGGCAAAGGAAATAGAGGAAATTCTAAAACAACATTTATTAGAGAAGAAGGCAATATGTGAAGCCTTGGAAGAAGAGGTAGTAAAAACCAAAAAAGAGATGGAGAAGTTCAAAGCATTGTATCTCCAAAATCTTCCAAGCATTAAAGACTCAGAAGGATTAACCACCATTCTAAATTAGCAAAGGAATCCAAATTTGAAAACTGGTTTGGGTTATGAAGAAGGATCAAGTTATAGTCAACCAAAAAAGAAAGAATCCATCAAGTTTTTCAAGTCTACATTCATTGACAACAACAAATATGGAGAAACAGAGGAAGATAATCAACCACCAAGGAAGAGTGAAAGAAAAAGTGCTAGAACTAAATTTGTAGAACAAAAAAATCGACCTGCTCAAAGAAGACAACCATTTTTCAGGTTTTAATGTTCCTGACTTGTCTAGTCTAGGAAATGTTGTTAATGTGTATGTAGGATCTATTGTTTACAACATATAACTGATCATGCAAATAATAAATGCGACAAAGGACTACAAAGTTTGTATTATGATATCTCTGCAGATTACAATAGGTCAAATGTGGCTGAATAAAATAACAACACTCGGCTAGATTAGAAGAAAAAGGATCTTAGCCGGAATACAATTAAGCAAATAAAAGATAATACCCAAAATATGTGAGTTCTGCAAAATCAATGGGTGCGCTGGGAATATGGCAGCTCTGACAGTAACTGCTGGAAGCCTAGAAAGTTCACCCTAGGAGCTATACTTCTTGGAATGGCCTGGAAACTATCCCAAATGATGTACCCTCCTCTATTCCTCAGTACTAGTATCTATCGGACCACTCTACTGATGATTCTGGACCCTGGATGGATACCCCTGGGGGAATTCACTCCTCTTATTCTGGCAAAATGTGTCCTAGTGATTCCACCGTCGGAATCAGATGAGATATGTCTCAAAATGATCGCCTTGGTCTACTGGGAAATGGGTCAGAAGGGTTTCCCTGAATATGGCCTGATGCTCGCTCGGGAATCCTGAATGTATCTGTCAAAAGTGTCGCACTTCCAAGTCTAGAAAATGCGCCCCAGATGATTCCTTTGTCGGAATTTGGTGAGGAACTAGGAAAAATATGCACCTTGCCTTCCTCTCAAATGGGTCAGAGGGAAATATTGGACCCTGCGTAAGTGCTGCTGAAGAATGATGGAAGACCTATATGATCTTCCCGATGACTAGGGTGTGTCTCTCAACACCGAAATTGGCCAACTGGTGTCTTCCTCCTAGAATCCACTGAACTATCTCTCCTGAGATGCACCTCTCTCCTCAATGACAAGTCATAATATGCATAATAATGAATTAGGTTGCTGACCTTTACTTTATAGCTTTCCAAAACCCTAAATCACTAATAAAACCCTAATTCACTATTGACTTCTATTTTTAGCTCATAATGACTTAAAATATATTTTAACCCTTTTTATCTCAATGTCACTTTTTGAATATAACATCTGTGACTGGAGTGACATCTAGTAACCCTATTTACCCCTCTTTTTCCCTGGCTATAGTCTAACGGGGAATTTTAGACCATTAAGCCTCCTCTCTGGAGCTCCTATTTCGAAAGGGACATTACAGTCCTCCCTTCCTGAAATTGCTTGTCCTCAAGCAATACCAATCCAGGGTGCTGCAACACATGTTTGCTCTCCCAAGTAGTGTCCTCTACGGGAAGCCATCTCCATATGATCAAACACTCTCTGATGACCCTGCTCCTCAGTTTCCACTCCCAAAACTCCAAAACCTCCTCCAGAACTAACTCCAACTGTACCTTCTCATCCAACGGGGGAAGCTCCTTTGATGTTCTAATGTATTGTCCCACTTCCTTTTTGAGGCAAGACACATGGAACACATTATGAATCTTTCTCCCCTCTATAAGCTCTAGCTCGTAAGAAACCTTGCCTACTCGATGCATGATCCTGTAAGGACCATAAAATCTGGGCTTGAGCTTCTTGGCCCCATGCTTCTTCAGAGATGACTATCTGTAGGGTTGGAGTCTCAAGAAAACCAAATCTCCAACCTCAAAGCTGCGCTCTATCCTGTGCTTGTCCGCACCTATCTTCTGTCAGTTTTGCGTCGTCTACGAGTTCTCTTTCAACAACTTGAGAATATCCTGACTCTCTATGATCCAATCCTTGGCCTTGGGAGCTCTACTCTCCCTAAATACCAAGTCTACCAAAGTGGGAGCATCATATCCATACAATTCTTGGAAGGGTGTCATACTAATGGACATGTGGAAGGTGGTGTTGTAGCAATGTTCTCCTAAATGTAACCACTTTACCCATGTTCTGTGTTGTCCTCCTACATAGTTCCTCAAATACCCTTCAAACCACTTTTTGACAATCTCGGTCTGCCCATCTGTCTGAGGGTGATAGCTAGTGCTAGGTGTCAACTCTGTCCCCACCAATTGAAAAAACTCTCTCCAGAATGTCCCTATGAACCGATTGTCCCTGTCACTAACGATGCTCTTCGGCAACCCATGAAGTCTGAATACGTCCTTGAAGAAAAGATCAGCTACTTGAACTGCGTTGTACTCTGTTGGTATGGCATAGAAGTGAGAAAACTTGGTCAATCTGTCGACCATTACATAAATGCAGTCTTTACCCTAGACCTTGGGTAGACCTATGATGAATTCCATAGTTATACTCTTCCATTTCTGCTCTGGAATGGGGAGTGGCTGAAGTAGCCCTGCTGGAAGAGCATGCTCTGACTTGTTTTGCTGAAAAGTCATGCACTCACTGACATGTCTCATAACATCTTGTTTGAGGCCCTTCCATGAGAACCTCTCTCTGATATGTCTATAGGTTTTGAAAAACCCCTGATGGTCTACTAGAGGTGAATCATGAACTGCAGTGAGGATCTTCTTCTTGAGCCCTGAATCTAGCACCAAGTAGACTCTATCCTTGTAAATATGACATCATCAATGACACTATACCGGTCATATTGTATCTTCCCATCGATCACCTTAGAAGTGAAATTGTTCTTGGATTATTCCACTAACAAGTGGGATTTCCAATCTGCTAAAATCTCCATCAAAGAACATGCCACAGGTCTCCTCGATAGTGCATCGACCACAATGTTCTTCTTCCCCTTGACATACTCTATGTCAAAGTCGAATTCCTTTACCTTCATCACCCATTTCTGTTGACACTCACTAAGGTCCTTCTTCTCAAGGAAATACTTCAAACTGTTGTGATCGGTCTTGACCATGAATTTTCTGCCCACCAAATATTGTCTGAACTTGGTCAAGGCATGCATTATTGCCAACATTTCCTTGTCATAAATGGAGTACAACCTCTCAGGTTGACTAATATTTTGGCTCTCAAATAAAATGGGGTGTCCTCCCTGCATCAAAACTGTACCGATCCCTTCGCTAGATGTGTCACACTCTATTACAAATGGCAAGGTGAAGTCTGGTAGTGCCAACACTGAACAAGTGACCATGACTTCCTTCATGTGATCAAAGGATTCCTGTGATTTATCAATCCATATGAAGTCCCCATGCTTGGTAATCTCTGTCAGCAGTGCTCCAAGCTGAGAAAAACCTCAGACAAACCGCCTGTAATAGCTTCATAGCCTGAAGAAGCTCCTCAATTCTATCATGTTCCTGGGCGTCGACCAATCCAGAATGGCCCTGCTCTTCTGTTGGTGCACCTGTACCCCCTGTTCACTAATGATGTGGCCTAAGTAAAGAAACTCTGCCATACTGAACTCACACTTGGACTCTTTGGAATATAATGACTGTGCCTCCATGATGCTCAATACCTCATCCAGGTGCCTCATATGCTCTTGCCATGAACGACTATAGATCAAGATGTCGTCGAAGAAAAATAAGACTGATTTCCTTAACTGATCCTTGGATATATGGTTCATGCAAGACTGGAATGTAGCGAGTGCATTGGTTAGCCCAAATGGCATAACCAGAAACTCGAAGTGTCCAAAATGACATCAAAATTCTGTCTTCTCTATGTCCTACTATCGGATGTTGATCTGATGATATCCAGAGCGTAGATCAATTTTTGAAAAGAAAACTGCCCCATGCAGTTCATCCATCAACTCGTCAATGCATGGGATAGGGTACTGGTTCTTGATGGTTTTCTTGTTCAAGTCTCGGTAATCAATTCACATCCTCATGGTGCCACCCTTATTCAGAACTAAGACAACTTAAGAAGCAAATGGGCTGATGCTCGGTCTGATGTGTCCCATCACCAAGAATTCCTTGATTTCCTTCTCTATCTCATCCTTGAACCTCATAGGATGATGATAGGTGGGGGGGGGGGGGATCATAGGTTTTCCCCCCTCATCCAACTCAATGGTGTGCTCAAACCCCCTGTCAGGTGGTCTCCCTGGTGGAATTGCCTCAAATACCTGCTGATGTCATCCCAATAAATTCTTGATCTCTGTATGGTATTTTTGTCGACCTTCTGAATCCTTCTAAGTAGTGATCAAGCATTCTGCGGCATATGCTACCTCTCCATGTATGAATATCCTCTCCATCCTCTTGGATGAAACTGTCCTGGGTGCTCCTATCAATATACCTCTTAGAACGAACTTCTTCCCATCCTGATCTCTGAATCCCATTTCCAAGGTTTGGTAGTTGGTAGTGATTTTTCCCAAGGTAATCATCCACTAAACTCCTAACATCACATATTTGTCTGATAGGTCAACCACATAAAATGTGTCTCTCATTATGTAGTTGCCTAACTTCATCTCTAAGTTTGGAACTCTTTCTAGACACTCCACTTTGTGACCATCTACTATCGGAACATCAAACCCCTCAAACACCTCTGTCTGAAGTGCCCGTATCGATACTAGTGAAGTTTTGATGAAGTTGTGGGTGCCCCCACCATCTATCAGGGAAATTTCCCATTGCCCCTAAATAATCCCTCTGATACAGAGGGTATCATACCTGGGAACACCAGAAAGGGTCGCTATGACTCCTCACTTTGCTGGTTTCCTTCTATTAGCGTACTCTGGTGGTTGTGGGACTACTGGAGGATGGGATCCTGCCAGTGTCGATGGTCTATGGGGAGGCTACTCCTCTGTTGGTGCTGACTCCTCCTATGAAATAGTGGATCCACTATCCTTCTCATCCTCACTTTCTACGTTGTCTACTGCTACCTCAATATAATGAATCTCTCCCTTGCCCATGCACCTGTGGCCTGGGACCCAAGGATATCTACAACTGAAGCAAAGATTCTTCCTCATAAGATCTCACCTAGTCTCATCATCCAGCTTCTCCTTGCCCTTCCGTTCTCTCTAGAATGGATTTCTGTCTTAATTCATCTGGGGCACAAATGGTTTGGAGAAAGTTTTAGTCTTTGGTATTGAGTCTGCCAGATCTCGAGTGTGAAGGATGGCATCCGACAAAGTGGGAGGCCTGTATGCCTTCACCCATCCTCTCAAAGGCTCTGTGAGTCCTTCTGTGAATAGCATGATCATCCCAGGATTTCATATATCTGTCACTGCCATGACTAACCACTGAAACTCTGTGATGAATTCCTCTATTGTGCTAGCTTGTCTCAACTGGGATAGATCCCTGAAGTGTATCTCTGGATCCTTCCTGTCAAACCTATCCATGAGCCTATCTGTAAAATCCCTATAGGAGGTGATGCAACTGTGATCCAATGTCACCAGTCCATGATACCACCACTCGTGTGCCTTAACCTCCAAGTGTAAGGTCACGAAAATAATGGCCTCTATCTTAGTCATCTAGTTTAGCTTGTAATACATGTCGAGATTCTATACCGAAGCTTTGGCTGTGTATTTGGATGATCTAACGAAAGAAGGGATGGTGAGTTTACCAACTTTTCAGATGAAATCAAGGTTATTTTCCTTATACTATTGTGGTCCTCCCCTCTGCGGCTCTCTGGGGCGATTCCTAGGTCTGAGTCCACATTACTCGACTAAGGTCATGTCCTGATGGAAGTCACAACCCAGTGTTGCGTACTCCCTCCTATACTCTGCAATGTCGTCTGCATGAGTGGGTGGCCTCTGTGCTATCAGTGGTGGTGGTGCTACCAGGGGTTCTCTATGGAAACTGGGAAACAAGGGTATGGGAATGCTACTCACAGAGGTGCATGTGAAAGAGGGTGACTGGGGTCTACTGCCTGCTCCTGAGTTCCCCTGTGCTACATGCGGGACTTGTGTGTCTGGGGTGCCCACTCTAGCCAATCTATCAACCACCTATGCCAAGGACTGAGACATGGTCCATTGACTAGCTAACATATCATTGATAACCTGCTTGAAACATGTCTCTGGATCTATGGGGGCCTTGCGACTGCCCTCTGGTCACTCATATCTGTCTCCTAGCATCCTCTCTACCTCGCACTTAGCCTCATGCTCTGCCCTTCTCTCTTCTTCTCTGTGTGCCTCTTCCTCTTCTTTTGAGCAAGGAGAAAAAGGGGGAAAATCATGCCTATGCCTTCTTTCCTTATGCCTTCTATAAGTGACATATTCGTCACCTACGTGTTCACAGCCCTATGGGTCTTCTGCTGCACTCATTGCCTTTAGTCACAGGCTAGCAGGACTAAAGCTCTGATACCACTGTAATGTTCTTGACTTGGCTAGTCTAGGAAATGTTGTTAATGTGTATGTAGGATCTATTGTTTACAACATATAACTGAATATGCAAATAATAAATGCAACAAAGGACTACAAAGTTTGTATTATGATATCTCTGTGGATTACAATAGGCCGAATGTGACTGAATAAAATAAAAACACTTAGCTAGATCAAAAGACAAAATGATCTTAGTCAGAATACAATTAAGAAACTAAAATATAATACCCGAAATATGTGAGTGCTGCAGAATCAATGGGTGTGCTGGGAATATGGTAGCTATGACGGTAACTACTGGAAGTATAGAAAGTTCACCCTGGGAGATATACTTCTCAGAATGGCCTGGAAACTGTCCCAAATGATGTGCCCTACTCTAGTCCTTAGTAATGGCATCTATCCGACCCCTTTGTTGATGAGTCTGGACTCCGGATGGATACCCTTGGGGGAATGCGCCCCTCTTATTCTGGAAAAATGCATCCTAGTGATTCCACCGTCAGAATAAGATGAGATATGTCTCAAAATGATTGCCTTGGTCTACTAGGAAATGGGTCAGAAGGTTTTCCTTGAGTATGGCCTGAGGCTCTCTCAGAAACCCTGAGTGTATCCAGCGAAAGTGTCACACTTCCAAGTCTGGAAAATGCGCCCCAGATGATTTCTCTGTCGGAATATAGAAAGGAACCAGGACAAAATGGGTCGGATGGAAACATTGGACCCTGCATAACTGCTGCTGAAGAATGATGGAAGACTTGTATGATCTTCCTAGTGACTAGGGTGTGTCTCTCAACACCGAAATCAGACAACTGGTGTCTTCCTCCTGTAATCCACTGAACTATCTCTTCTGAGATGCACCTCTCTCCTCAATGACAAGTCATAATTTGCATAATAATGAATTAGGTTGTTGACCCTTCCTTTATAGCTTTCCAAAACTCTAAATCACTGGTGAAACCCTAATTCACTGCTGACTTCTATTTTTAGCTCATAATGACTTAAAATCACTTTTAACCCTTTTTAGCTCAATGTCACTTTCTGAATATAACACCTGTGACTGGAGTGACCTCTAGTAACCCTATTTACCCCTCTTTAGCCCTGGCTATAGTCTAACGGGGTGGTTTAGACCATTAAGCCTCCTCTCTAGAGCTCCTTTTTGGAAAGGGACATTACACAGGAACAAAGGATTTCTCTATGGATATTGGTTTTTCTGTTCTAACTTTAGTCACAAAGCTATAAAATTTTCTTTAATATTTAGATATGAGCAATCAAAACACTCAAGGAATAGATATCTTCCACAACAAAGAATGAGACAACCAAGTAACAAACAATCATAGACTGCAAACCATGTGATGGATGGGAAAAGGACACAAGTTAAGCATAACAACCATTATGATCCCTTATTCAATGAACCAGAATGTTACACTTGCCATAATTATGGACATAAAGGTGCAGACTATCGCTTACGGAACTATGAATCATATCTGACTCCCTCTGCTAAAAACGTCAAGGTTTGGAAGAAGAAATAAAATGACAAGTGTGGATTAGTGTTGTTATATCAAAGACAAAATAACCCCTGGTATATTGACAGTGGATGCTCCAAACATATGACAGGAGACAAAAGTAAGTTTTTGTCTCTAAGTAAAAGCAAATTAGGAAATGTAACCATTGGAAATGATGCTCCTGGTAAAATCAAGGGTAAAGGGATGGTGAGTTTGAGTAATGGTAAAGGAAAAGCCTAGGATTTTCTTCTTGTGGATGGGATGAAACACAATTTTCTCAGTGTAAGTCAAATGTGTGACAAAGGATGTGAAGTGGTGTTCACTTCCAAGGATTGCAAGATAAAGTCTGTAAACTTAGGACAAGTGGTGGATAAAGGCATATAGATAGATAATAATGTATATGTGATGAAAGAAGATAGAGAAGAGTGTCATTTAATCAAACATGATGAAATTTTGTTATGTCATAGGAGACTTGGACATCTAAACTTTGACCACTTAATCAAGATAAAAAATCTTGAGGCAGTAAAAGATATTCTAAGAATATCATAGCCACAAGACTCTATGTGTAAACCCTACGAAGTAGGAAAGCTAACTAGGACTCAATTTAAATCCAAGAGCTCTACTTCAACAAAGAAACTACTCCAATTAATTCATATGGATTTATGTGGACCATCAAGACATGAAGGCATAGGGAAGGAAAACTACTTTATTTTGATCATTGACGATTACTCCAGACTTACTTGGGTTTCTTTTCTCAAAGAAAAAGCTGAAGCATTTGAGAAATTTAAAATATTTAAGGCTTTAACTGAGAATCAAACAGGTAAGAGGTTAAAGGCAGTAATATCAGACATAGGAGGAGAATTTATGTCAAGTAATTATAAGGAATTCTATGATAAAAATGGGATCAAGAGAGAATACACAATCCCAGGAACTCCACAACAAATGGAGTAGTTGAGAGGCAAAACACAACCGTGCAGCAAATGGCCAGGTCAATGATGAATGAGAAGATCATTGGTCAAACCTACTATGTTGAATAAATACACACAATAGTCCATGTTCTTAAAAAATCCCACCTCAGACCACACAATGACAGGACACCTTATGAACTATGGTATGGAAGACTTGATTCAATCAAACACTACAAAGTCTTTGGGAGTAAGTGCTACATAAAAAATAATAGTGAGAACCTTGGCAAGTATGATGACAGGGTTGATGAAGGAATTTTCTTAGGGTATTCTACAAACAGTAAAGGATACAGATGCTATAATAATAAGATGCATAAATTGGTTGACTATATTGACATAAAAGTTGATGAAGAAATTCTAGTAAGAGAGGTGAACAATACTGAATCAACAACAAAGGATATAGATGAAGTTGAAGCCGAACAGGTCCAAGATTCTGAACAAGAAGACTCTGAGTCAAATGAATATGAAAATACTTAGGCAGACTCAAATCAACAGACAACATTAAATTCTTCCTCCATAATTACTCAAAAGAATCATCCTGCAAGTAAGATAATTGGTACAAAAGACAAAGGTGTACAAACCAAGAGAAGGATAATAAAAAACATTGAGCAATCACATATAGCCTTCATATCCATGGTGGAACCCAAGAACTTCAATGAGGCCAGTAAAGACATAAATTGGTTAAAATCAATGAATGAGGAACTAGACCAGATTGAAAAGAATGACACTTGGGAACTCATTCCTAGGCCAGCATATAAAAATGTAATAGGATCAAAATGGGTCTACAAAAATAAGATGAATGAGAAAGGAAATATTGTAAGAAATAAATCTAGATTGGTCTGCAAAGGATACGTTCAAATAGGAGGACTGGACTTTGATGAAACATTTGAGACTGTAACAAGATTAGAAGCTATTAGAATGTTTCTTGCCTATGTTTGTCATAATAAGTTTAAAGTTTATCAAATGGATGTCAAGTCAGCTTTTCTAAATGGATATATAAAAGAAGAAGTTTATATGGAACAACCAGAAGGTTTCCAAATGTCATATAACCCTGAATTTGTGTGCAAGCTGAAGAAATCCTTATATGGGTTGAAACAAGCTCCTCGTGCCTTGTATCATAGACTGGACACGTATCTACAAGACAAAGGATTCAAGAGAGGAACAACAACTGACAAGAATCTATTTATCAAACAAGAGGGTAATGATCTACTCATTGTGTTGGTCTATGTAGATGACATCATCTTTGGTAGTAATAATGCTTCATTGGTAAACTGGTTTGCTTCTGCCATGCAGTTTGAATTTGAAATGTCTATGATAGGGGAATTGCCATTTTTTCTTGGTCTGAAAATTACTTAGAGGTATGAAGGGATATTTATTTCTCAAGAAAAATATCTAAGAGAAATGCTGAAAAGGTTTCAAATGGAAGATTTAAAAACTATGAACACACCTATGGTCACTCAATGTAAGTTAAGCAAGGATGATGTTTCACCTGATGTTGATCAGAGTTCATATAGGTCTATGATAGGTAGCCTATTTTACATCACAACATCCCATCCAGACATAATGCATGCCGTTGGAATGGAAGGAAGGTATCAGTCTGCACCTAAACAACGTCATTTGCTAGCTGCCAAAAGAATATTCAGATACTTGCAAGGAATAATGAACTATGGCCTATGGTATCCTAGGAATCAGAATTCTCAACTATCAGTCTATTCAGATGCGTATTGGGATAATTGTGTGGATGAAAGGAAAAACACGAGTGGAGGCACATTCTTCTTAGGAGATTCTCTTGTATCATGGTTGAGTAAGAAACAAGGTTCCATTTCCTTATCAACTACAAAAGCTGAATACATTGCAGTTGCCACCTGTTGTACCCAATTGTTGTGGATGATTCTGACACTTGTAGACTTGGAGGTAAATTATACTACACCGATCCCAATCCATTGTGATAATACCAGTACAATTAGTGTGTCAAAGAATCCTGTCTTTCACTCCAAGACCAAGCATATACCCATCAAGTATCACTTCTTGAGGGAACATGTAACCAACTTTGTGGTTTCTTTGCATTATGTTCCATCCAAAGATCAAATTTCTGATATCTTCACTAAACCTCTTGTACAAGATCAGTTTGAGTATCTACACCAAAAGTTGGGCATGAACCCACTATAAACCTAAGAGAGTCAATCCTGTCAGGGGGAGTATGTGTTGGTTGAATATATAATACCTCCAAAAGGTACTGCAATAGAACAGGGGGAGCATGTTTTCTTTGACATTGATGTCAAAGGGGGAGAAAAGGTGTGGATGCTATAGTTGGATGTCTAAGTAGAATAGTGCAACTGTTCAGGGTTTCCATCAATTCCAAAGGGGGATATTGTTGGCATGATTATAGACAAAAGGTAGAGTGTGCTTGTCATTGATGGAAATATCAGATTTTGTTTCGATGGAAAAACAAGAACAATGTAAGCTCAGGAGAGATAATGATTTGATATGTGTAGACGAGGTCCAAGAGAAGGACTTGCAGAAGGATCAAAGGTTGAGGCCTTTGACACTTAGACATTATTCAAGGTTGGGAGGAAGCGTAAGGTCAGGAGGAGGAGAGACAGTGGCCGTTGGATCAGAGTACAAACATGAGGAAGCATAGATGAGGAGATCAGATCTCAACAGTTAGATCTGAGTGTGTAGACCAACAAATTTTGGATCCTAAGGAAAGTGCATAAGACAAGTTTCAAAGTCATCATAACCATCCATTATTAGAGATGACACGTGGAAAGCGATTGGAATTTCACTGACTTGCACATTGGAGGAGTCAAAGGAAGAGTTGCTAGAACTCGTGATATGAGAGGTCACAAAATAATCCTAGCCATTGGATCCAGATGACAAGTGGTGATCGATTGGAATTTTGTTGACTCTCAAATTGGAGAAGTCAAAGGTGCGTGTTGTGGGAACTCACGATATGCGAGGTCACAAAATGATCTGAGCCATTGGATAGAGGACTAATCTAGGCTGTTAGATCCAAGAGAATAACATGTGACATGTGAGGAGACCCATGTCAACAAGGACAAGTGGAAGAACACGTCAACCAGATCCATGTCAACAAGTACAAGTGGCAGACCATGTCAGCAAGACCATGTTAGGGAGGACATGTGGCAAGCGCTCATCATTTCCCTGACTTGCAAATCAGGAAAGTCAAAGGTAGAGTTGAAGGAATTCGTGATATGATCACAACTATCGAATCACCGAGGATATGGGACATTGATCTAGAGTAGAATCAGGAATCAAGAGTTGGAAGAGTCAAAATTGGCTCACACTCAAACCACCGACACGCGAAGTCACAAAATGATCTGAGCTGTCGAATCACAAAGGATATGGGCTATTGATCTGAAGAAAGTATCGGATATCAGGAGTTGGAGGAGTTAGGGTTGGATCACACTCAAACCCCTGAAATGTGAAGTCATGAAATGATTTGGGCCATTGGATCACTGAAGATATAGGCTGTTGATCTGGAGCAGAATCGAGAATAAAGAGTTGGCTCACACTCAAAACCCCGACACATGAAGTCTCTATGAGATTTGAGCCGTCAGATCGAAGAAGGGATATGGTAAGTGAAGTGATTGAATGTCTAGCCCGTGGTCATAGCCAAGGTCACTGTTGCACCTCTTTCATCACCTTAGTGAGAAAAACAAAGGTTCTTACAAGCTTAGTTGGGTTAGCTAAGCAAGACAACTGTAAGGGAAAAGGGTTAGAGAAAGAAATATAAAATAACAACTAAGAATTAAACTAAGAAATAAAAGAACAACTAAACTATTGCGCATAAGGACATAAGAACAAAAAAACAATAAGACTCATGTCACCAATGGCAAGGATTATATTAGTGAAAGAAAACACCAAGAATAAAGAGGACTATGAGTCCCTTCTTCCTCCAAGGGAGGGCTCTTGGACCCCCACAAATAAACTCTTCTTACAACTTTGAATGAGAATGGTGAAAGAATTCCAAACTAATCCACTCAAGAGGTGAGATGGATTGTCCAATGTAATGGTGCTAGTATACTCTTGATGAGAATAGAGGATTCCTCAAGAGAATAGTGGTAGCATAACTTTGCTAATGAAATTCCTTGAAAATGAAGTGCACCCATGGCCTTTTTTTATAGCATCTCTTTGAGGTATTGTGCAACCAACTTGTAGTGTGAAAAGAGGCTAATTAGGGCATTTTTAGGTCTTTGACCAACCACCCAATCAGATCCAGTTGAGATTTGGGTGTCAAATCATCTTGGAAGCTGAACCATAAGTGGGTGGGAGGTTGAAAAATCTCATAAATTCACCGTTCTCAGATGTGCGCGGATTTTAGTGACCACAGTAGCGCATCGGGTGCATGTGCGTTTTTCCTGCATTTCTGTTTTGCGCATGTGCATGCACACCCTATGTAGTCATAGCACACTTTAATTTTATCACTGGTTGTATAGTTTTGGACCTTTTGGAAATGCTTTTGTGGTAATTTTGGTCCATGGGTGACCTCATAATTGTTTGACGATGCTGGATTCTTGCAACCATTTGCGGATGAAATTTCAGTGATAACAGATGCCCCCTGATGGATGAGGTTAGGAGCATACGTATAATTGAAATTCATCAATGTTTCTTCTACTGAGAGTGCCGTTGTAAGAGAGAGCGATAGTGAAAGTGTCGAGAGTTACCCGTTGGAGGGAGAAGGGAACTTGTAAAACCCAACCTTCCATAAGGTGTGTAAAAAAAATAAACTGTGTACAAATGAGGCGGGCATGCCCCATGCTCATGTCATGTAGCTAAAAAAGGAATGGTGTGTTGATGTAGACAACTGCAGTTCCCTCAGGGGCAGTTGTGATAAAGGAAGAAGACAATTCTGTGAAGGAACATACTTTGAATAGTAGGCAGTGACATTTGTAAGAAATATCACAGATTTTGTAGGAATTTATAGCCCAACCAAGTTCAGAGGTATTCAAAAAATATAATAAATAGCTGCAATAGTCGCAAATTAAGTCCCATCGTAACATGAGAAAGTGTTGAATTCGAATGTTACAGGGGTCAATGACAGCAGGGAGAAATTGTGGTTCTCCCTGTGCCGTCCAAGACCTCTCATTGGAAAGGTAATGAGAGTCAAGATACTGTCACCCTTTTGGAAAACTGCGCTGATGCCGACAAAAAAGGGGGACGCGACTCCCAGAAGCAAAGGGCTTCATGAAATCTACTGGGTGAGGTTAGGAACTGGAGGAGGTACATGGTTGAAGTCAAGATTTATGAGTACTTAAGACTTCCCTTGGTTGGGGGTATATGAGAAGTATAAGTGGCCGCAATTGTTCAACTAGGTCAAGTGTCAGGGGGACAACAATATGTGGGATAAGTTGTGCCAAAGGCGAGACAAAGTGAACAAAATCAGAGGGCAGAGGTAAGTGGCCTGTGGGATACTCGGAGTATATGGACGATGTCAACAAGGGTAGATGATAAGGAGTGCCCCAACCAAGGGCGACATGGGTTGTGTTTGCCAAAAAGGGAAGAAGGTCACCAAAGGTGACGACAAAAAGGTATGTAAATGCTGCAAACAAAGGCTTTGTACAATTTACCAAAAAAATAAAGAATAATTTGGGATGAGTGTACAAATACAGAAACAGGTGCCCCAATGTAATATGGTTGGGCCGGTTAGGGCACAATTAGCTTGGAGAATTGGTGGAAGGTGGGGGCCCCATGGGTGGGTTTCTATATGAGGTAGATGAAATGAAGGGAAATTTGCAGAGGGGCAAACTGATTGTGGATGAAATGGAGGGTTCATGATACTGCGGAGGTGTAGTCAAAATAGAATCGTGAAGAGATAATCTGGGAGTCCATTGGGAAAGATAGCAAAATGAGGAGAATGAGTATGTGGCTGATTCACGACATGATGTAATACTATCGGGACACCCATCCCTAAAGGGTTGAAAAACAATGTGAGTGTCAAAGTGCAAAAGGTTGCTATGAATGGGAGGAATCATGTGGGGGAGAGTGGTACTGGGTGACAGTACCTAAGATGCAATGGAGGTGTCGGTACTATAGAACCAGAGATGGGGATGTTAGAGTAAAATGTCAGAGGGTGTGACTGGAGATGCAATTGAGATTCAGAGGGAATGATTACATGCCAGTGCTGATTATATACCTGAAGGGGTTGCGTTGATGTATGATCACCAAATACCTGCACACATGAAAACCAAATACCCAACGTGAACAATATCTGAAGAGAATCGAACATACAAGAATTTATTTGATAATTTTGAACATGAGCATGCATACCTGGACGGGGTATGAAAAAATGGTGCCCTGGGGGCTAAAGATAAAAAATGGCCCAGGGACTGTCTTGATGTAGATGACAGGATGTTGATCTCATGGATGAAGACAGATCAAAAAACGGACACCCGGAGCTCCCGGAATGGTTTTTGGAAGTTTGGCGAAAAGGCCTATATATAGTTGTAGGGCCCATATTGCCACCTCATTTGTACTTGCTACCAGAGTGACTAGATGAGAGGTATTCAGAGGAGATTTGGAGATTTGGGAGGATGAGGCATCCGATTCAGGACTAGCGAGCTTCAAGTTAGTGGTCTTCTCATCCTACATAGAAGTAGGTTTTTAATTTATGGGCATGGCCTATACAAAGGGCCGTACAGGGGATTTTATGGGTGTGGGCCCCTCAGTGCGTGGGTGATATGGAAGTATGCACGCACGGGTGTGTGCTGTTATCCGAATAGACGCACATGGGTGCGCCCTTAGGGGGTAAAAAGGCGTGCATGATATGCGTGTCTGTTTGCTACACAACTGTGCATGGGTGCGCGACTGTGTAGTGGATAGGCGCATTGTGATGCACGCCTGTGTTCGTAACAGGGGTGCATGGAGGCGCCCCTGTAGGGTGGGCAGGCGTGCACACATGCGCGCCTATGAGATGGACAGGCACGCACACATGCGTTCTTGTGGGATGGACATGTGTGCCAGCATGCACGCATGTGGGGTAAACAGGCGCGCATATGTGCGTGCCTGTGGGTTAAACAACTGCGCCTTGGGGGCAAAGCCGACGGGTGAAAAACTTATATTTTTTGGAGATTTTAATGTGTTTTATGGGAAATATGGCTGACCTAGGACTATATTATGTGGTTGCAGGTGATCATTTGCACGATGCCAATCCATTGGCGAGAGCGAGACTAGTCACAGCTGAGGGATGCTGTGGCTATTGAGGAGCTGAGGGTTCGTGTGACTTTGGTAGCCTGTGGGCTGCTGAAGTTCTTTTAGTGCCCGTTGATATAGGTGCAGGAGTATCTCCCGCAGTTTCTGATCCAAATGTGGAGTCTGGACCTGCATTGCTTTACAGTGCGGGGAGAGCAGATCACCTTCACTGCGGTGGAGGACATATATTTTCTGACTGCACTCCCTTTTCGGGGAACACCCATACTGGCAGAGACGGGGCTACCTGCAGAGGTTTCGTTAGCGACCTTGGGCCAGAGGTACTATTCAAGGGAGAACTACATGTCGGGCTTCGTCATGAGTATCAGGGAGATGGATGCTTTAGATCATCGCTATGTAGCAATGATGATTGTGAGGGTATATGGGTCCCTCACGACTCAGCGGATCAGTGGTGGTCAACTAAGGGTTTTGGGGAGGGCACTAGAAGACGAGAATTTTGCCTGGGGGTTGATGCTGCATGCCAGGATGGTAGGGCAGCTGGACAGATGTCAGTCTACAGACTCAGGGGACTTTGCCTTTGGGTCCATCATGGTGTCCTGGTTTTTGAAGAGGGTGCCGATGTTGTGCCCTAGGATTTTATTGGGTGCTCCTAGTGCGCAAGAGCCGCGACTGAGGTGGTGGTCGACGATTTTGGTGCGCCACGGTGGTGGCGAGGGCGGCCATTTTTTCACGACTGAGGTGACACAGGTGTGGCTGTAGATGCCGTAGGTCATACTACGGTATCCATACTATGGTGTGGACTTCCGGGGTGATCCAGACATGGTGTTACCTTCAGGATAGGAGTTTGATGACTGAGGTATGTTTGTGATTTTGATATGTTGATTTTTGAGATAGCATGACATATGTATTCTGTATAGATGCTGATACTATCATTTGGTTGTGTGTATATGCAGATGTGGGACCTCGCGGGTGTGAGGTTGAGCTGATGAGAGTGCCAGCTCACCAGGAGCCAGGGAGACCACCGCGGACAGGAGAGAGACGTCGGCGCGAGGACACCAAGGCGAGACCAACAGGTGATGAGAGAGCAGCCATGAGACATCGTTTTGATGACCCTGGTGCCGGGCCATCGTATGCTCCTCCGACGGAGGCTGGGGGATATTTTGAGGATATTCACCACTACCTGGAGGCGATGCTATAGGGTGTGCCTGAGGGCATGTGGTTGTGCATCTAGGATGAGGGCATCCTGGAGCAGTGTGTGGGAGTTCTGTTGACGTGGCGGGTTGTGGTGCGGCGAGCAGCAGTAGCAGGTGCTGCGATGACCGGACGGTTACCTTCTGGTCTGGAGGGACCAGTAGTGGGTGGGGAACCACTGCCTAAGGGAGGGGTAGGAGGTTGTTTGCTAGAGGAACCTTGAGTGTTGCTCTATGTATGGTTGTATTTTGTATATATTCTGGTGAGCCCATTTTGTACCGAGGTGATTTACTGACCTGCGGATTTTGTACATGATGTTTGTATGCAAACATTTTGATGGCACTCGTGACCGATTTATATATATATGAGTATACATTTTTTGGGTCTTTGTGATGTTTACATGTGTTTTTTAATGTGTTGATGATGTCTAATCTATATATGCTGTGACAGGTTCTTAATGGTTTATGTGTGTGTAGAGATATCTTGATGTGATATATGCCAATCTAATATAATGTTAGTTAAGTTATCTGTAATTTGATTCAATTGTATTGGAATATGTGTAAATGTAATGAAATCAAAATGTCGAGATAACAGTCTAACTTGTAGGTATTTGCGAAAGAGGCAAGGATCGCGAACATGGTACACATTGTTGAGTTGGAGGACGACTAGTTGAGAATCAAGAAGGATGCTAAGGTGACGAATATGATGATGATGGGCATCGGCGAGGAGGCTAATGATGGCAGTGTATTCGGCTTGGTTGTTGGTTGCTACACCCAAACATATGCCACTAGAGTGGAGCAGTTCATGTGAGGGGGTATAGAGGGCCCAAGCTGCTGAAGCGAGATTTTGTGTCCAATGGCTGGCGTCATCGGCCTAACCAATGTGGTAGGCGGATGGAGGTGACATCTATCAATAAAAAAAATGATAGTTTAGATGTGAGGGATGGAAAAAATATTAAGAACACTATAAAAGAAATAAGCTAATGTAGAATGGCTATGCTTAGGTGTACAATTTATTTAAGTATAACTCATTGCTGGGTTCTTTGAGAGAGAGGCCTTCGAGAGAGGCCAGGATGTATGTGCCTTTGGTGAGGCAATGTTGGATAATGTAGGGGCCGTTCCATAGTGACTCGAATTTTCCATGAATGAGGGTGTCATGAACGATATCGTAAGCAAGGACAAGGTTTCCTTCGTGAAACGAGTGAAGGTTGATGTGGCGATCAAAGGTGGCCTTTGACCATTTTTTAACTGCCTCATTGTTCCGTAATGAAGATCGACGATCTTCATCCAGGTACTCTAAGTTCAGCAAGCGCTACTCCATTGGATCAGTGTCGGGTAATAGCTCAATTATGGTGCGTAAGGTGGGAATTTCGCACTTAATAGGAAGAGTGGCCTCAACTCCATGGACTAGATGAAATGGTGTGAAACCAGTGGCTGTTTTCATGATCGTTCGGTAATCCCATAGTGCGGAAAATAACATATGATGCCAATTGGTCTTATGTTTGTTAACCGTGCACTACCACATGGTCTTAAGGACCTTGTTAACTGCTTTGACCTGTCCATTAGACTAAGGGTAATATGGTGAGGCAAACTCATGGGAGAATCCCAACCGAGATGAGAGTTTGACAAAAATCTCATTCTCGAAATGTTTCCCATGATCAGAAACTAGTTGGAGTGGTACTCCGAAGCGGGATATGACATGATTAAAGAAAAAATGCGCTGCAGTGTCAGTGGTGTTGTTGAAGGTGGGCATGGGTTCAGAGCATTTTTTGAAGTAATCGACTGTGACAACAATGTATTTGTGTCAATTGTTGGATGGGGGATTACAAGTCATGAATTCGATGCCCCATTTACAAAAGGGGCCTGTAGTAATGATTGGGTGGAGAAGAGCATGTGGTGCTCATGATTTGTTGGTGTAAAGCTGACATTTATCACACCGTTTCACAGCATGAATGCAATCGTGAAACAATGTAGGCCAAAAATAACCTTCTTAGATGATTTTTTGAGCAGTGGACATTCCTAAAAGATGGCCCCCGCATGCGCCGCTATGGTAATCGTTCAAGACTCTATTAGTTTCATCAATAGTCAAGCATCGATGAAGTATGGTGTTGACCCCTTGCTGATATAAGATATCTCTGATGAGGAGATAGTGGGGGGCTTGGTGGTGAATACGATGATGATCATATCGTGAGAGGTGGTTCCCAAAATTTTGGGTTCAGAGGTAGACGAGGAGGTCGCCGTACCAAGGATCATCTGAAGTGATGTAAAAGAGATGTTCATTGGGGAAGTCGGTATTGATGGGGGTATTGATGGTATCAGAGGGGAAGGTCATGACCAGTTCGGTGAGGACAAGGGATTTCTTGCTCTTGGGTGTTGAAAATTCAAGATCGTACTCCTGAAGGATAATGATCCATCTGGAAAATTTTCCATTAATTTTCCGACGACTGAGCAAGTATTTCATAGGGTTGGAATCTGCTACGACCTTAGTCATGCGAAGCATAATGTAATGACTTAGTTTATGGACTGCGAGGAAAATTGCAAGGGCTAGTTTCTCTTTGTGTTTATACTTCAAGGGTGGCCCTGAGAGGTATTTACTAACACAGTAAATGACATCCTCACGATCATCATCACCGATTTGAACGAGAACTCTTGCTACTGAGACAACTGATGCTGATATGTAGAGGATATAGTCACGATTATAGTCGGGTGCACTAATTAAAGGGGCGTTGGAGATAGCCATTTTAAGATCGTCAAATTATTTTTGGGCATGTTCATCCCAGTGGAATGGGATGTCGTGGCGGAGTAAGCGAAGGAAACCGTGTGCTTGAGTGGCATAGTCTGGGACAAAACACCGTAGAAAGTTAGTTTTTCCTTGTAGGCTCTGTAGTTGGCGTAAATTCCATGGGGGTGGAATTTCGGTGATGGCTTGGACTTTGAGGGGGTCCATGGTGATACCACTTTTGGAAATGATGAATCTGAGGAGGTGCCCAACAGTGATGCAAAATGTGCATTTGAGGGGGTTCAAGTAGATGTTGTACTGACGACACCGTTGGAAGACGATCCGTAAATCATCAAGATGCTGGGTGCATTTTTTGGATTGAGCTGTGAGATCATCCAAGTATGCGAGGATGATATGAGCTAGATCATGGAAAATGTATGTCATAGCCCGCTAAGTCATCAACCAAACTGTAATTATGAGCCACCTAGCCTATGGGTTGTGGACATTCCTGCGAAATGGGATGCGAGGGATGCGAAGAGGTGGTTCTGCGTTAGGGTGAGGAATAACCAACGGGGGTCCCATTGGTGTGGGCATTATTTTTGGGGGAATGAGAGGAGACTCAGTGGGTGCACAGTATTGACGACTATGTGTTTGTAGAAGGATTTCTTCCTTACTAGTGAGGAGGATAGTATGATCTGTGGGATTGTTTGGATTGAGATACTTTCCCAACTGTGGTGGGGTAGGTTGCATCTCTTGTTGAGTGTTCATCACACCTTGGTGTGGAATGGGGTTTTGTAGCATGGATGGGGGGGGGGTTGTTTCCCATATTGTTGTGGGGCCTGCTGAGGGGCAGGTGGTGTTGGAGGATGTGGTAGACTCCCTGAGTCTTTTAGCCGTTTAAAATCAATGATTTGGGGGCAAAGATGAGTATAATGACCAAACTCACTACAAAGGGCACAAGGGAAGGTGATTTTAATAGAATTTTTATTTTTCCCTTGGCGCCTGTTGTTATTGCCCCCCTAGGGGTTCTGATTCCCTTGATTCTGGTTGCCCCCAGTAGGCTGGTTCTGTTGGGGGTGATTCCTACCTTGACCTGGGTTGTTATTGTTCCTATTTTTCCCTTTCTTTTTGGCATTATTCGATGGATGGGTCAGATTTTCTGTATTCAGTTGTTCAAAATTTTGATATTGCTGAAGGGGAGAGGGTTGAACAAAATTCACCCCAGCATGAGGATGTGGCGGAGCCATGGGTTATGGAGGACCAGGGAATGGGAAGTAAGGATTCTGTGGGGGTAACGATCCATAAGGTACATAGGAAGGCATGACACTTTTGCTAGTACTTAGAGTATAAACTAAGGTAGAGGGAGTACCAGAACTTATTTGGATAGGTGGGTGTATTGGGGGTGCCGACGGTGGTCCACTGATGGGTGGAGGAATAACAACAGGGTATGGATGTTGATAAGGGGGTGGGTGGTAATAAGAGGTTCCCCCATATGCCGACGGATATTGAGGTGTGCCATACATTGGTGGTTGTTGGGGTTGTGGACCATGGTGCATGGTATTACCAATCAGTTCGTCTGCTGAGTGAGACATCCCAGGTTTTTCTTGGCTGAATGGCATGGGTTTTTGGAGATCAGGAAGTACAGTGTGAAAATACCTTGACTGTGAATAGATGAGGTCATATTGTTGAGCCTTACTGATGGCTTCTTATTTTGATTGAGGGAAGGTGGAAGCTAGATCTTTACCGAGGAGAGAGATAAGTGATCTGAGAAACCAATCAAGACACTGTTGTTTGGTGGTTTCAGCTTTGCACAAACTACGTTGTCTACGCCACTCATGAATGTGATCAACGATATGTATGGCTGAGGTTTGTTTGAAATTAGAGAGCAGTTCAAGACCATTGTCATGGTAGATTGGTAATTGGAAGAAGGTCAAAAATGCTTTGGCCAAGGATTCGAAAGTCGCATGGGACCCCGATTTTTCATCTACATACCATTTCGCTGATGGGCCAGTGAGTGTGCGTTGAAATAATCATAGTCTGATGGAATCATCCATGATGCTGTTGGAAGAGAACCATAGGTGGAAAGTCATGACATGATTGGCAGGGTCATCCCCTACCTTTCCTTCAAACTTGGGGATGTTTGAAGGTAGTTTGGTGGGCATTGCAGGCCATGTGGGGTCATGCAATATAGGATCATTTGTGAGTTTTCTTAGATATGGTATGTTAAGAGAGGTCAAATATGGCATCATGAGTGTTGGTGGAGGATTAGTTCCAGCCATGTTGTGAGTGTTCTTTGGACCTAACCCTTGAGGGGGGCTAGTGTAAGTTTTAAACCTGCGAAGTAAAGCAATGCATATATATATTCTTAAGCAATACAGAAATTAATCAATGGCTCATACACAGAATACACAGAGATCTTTACCGGAAACCCT
>JZKD02S1809131.1:501162-518610 GCA_000966675.3 Picea glauca
TTGACATAAAATCTCCTCCTCAGTCTGATCTTACTACCTTTAACCTCTTTCCTGTTTGAGTCTCAGTTAAAGCCTTAAATATTTTAAACTTCTCAAATGCTTCATCTTTTTCTTTCAGAAAGGAAACCCAAGTAAGTCTGGAGTAATCATCAATAATCAGCATGAAGTAGTTTTCTTTCCCTGTGACTTCCTATTTTGATGGTCCACATAAATCCATATGAACTAGTTGGAGTGGTTTCTCTATTGAAGTAAAGCTCTTGGACTTAAACTGTGTCCTGTTTAGCTTTCCTACTTGGCAGAGTTTACACATTGAATCTTGGGGATTTGATATTCTCGGAATATCTTTCACTGCCTCGAGATTTATGAGTTTGATTAAGTGGTCAAAGTTTAGATTTCCAGGTCTCCTATGCCATAACCAACTTTCATCATGTTTGCTTAGATGACATTCTTCTCTATTTTCTTTCAACACATATACATTATTTTCTGTCCTTATGCCTTTGGCCACCGCTTGGCCTGAGTTTACAGACTTTATCTTGAAGTCCTTGGATGTGAACACCACTTCACATCCTCTGTCACACATTTCACTTACACTGAGCAGATTATGTTTCAACCCATCTACAAGTAGAACATCTTGGGATTTTCCTTTTCCATTACTTAAAATCACCATCCCTTTACCCTTTATTTTACCTGGAACATCATTTCCAAAGGTTACGTTTCCTGATTTGCTTTCACTTAGGGATAGAAACTTACCTTTGTCTCCTATCATATGTTTGGAGCATCCATTGTCTATATACAAAGGGTTCGTTTTCCTTTGAGCTGACAACACTAATCCACACTTGTCATTTTCTTTTTTCTTCCAAAACTTGACATTTTCAGTAGGGGAGTTCAAATCTGGTTCATAGTTCTTTAATCGACAGTCAACAGATTTATGTCCATAGTTATGACAGATGTAACATTCAATCTCATTGTTCAATAGGTCAAAATTATTGTTGCAACATTGTCTACTCATTGACTGTTGATTATTTCTTGACCTCCTTAGTTGCATGTCCCTAGACTTAGTTTGGCAATTTGCAATCTGTGAAGGTTTGTTATTTGTCTGCATCATTCTCGGTTGTGGCAAGTATTTATTCCTTTGAAATCTTAATTGCTCATGTCTAAGTCTTAAGGAACAATTTACAACGTTGTGACCAAAGTTAGAACAGTAGAAACAATAGCCATTGAAAAATTATTTGTACCTGGAAAATGGTTGTCTTCTTTGAGCAAATCGATTTCTTCCATGCTGATGATGTCTTTCAGTAGGGAGTGCACTATTTCTTTGTTCTACAGATTCATTCCTGGCACCTTTTTCCTTACTCGTCCTGGGCAGCTGATTGTCTTCCTTTGTTTCTACAAGTTTGTTGTTGTCATTGGTTGTACATTTGACAAACTTGATGGGTTCTTCATTTCTTGGCTTGCCTCTACTTGATCCCTCTTCATAATCCAAACCACATTTTTATCTTTGGATTCCTTTGCTGATTCAAAATGGTGGCTAATCCTTTTGAGGCTTTGATACTTGACATATTTTGATTATACAAGGCTTGAAACTTCTCCATCTCTTTCCTAGTTTTCACTACTTCTTATTCTAATGCTTCACATCTTGCCTTCTTTTCTGATAACTGTCGTTTCAGAATGTCTTCGATTTTCTTTGCCTCTTCTAATTCTACTTTTAGTAGGAAAAGGTCTTCATCAGGTTCTTTACTGTCTTTCTTGAACTGTATCAACAATTGTCTTTGCTTTCTGTTCTTGATTCTTAGTCTGTCAATCTCTTCCAGTGCACTGATCATTTCTCCTTCCATGTCAACCACAACTTCTTTTTCATTAACATAACTCCCTGTGTTGTTATTATCATAATCCTCTTTGGCTATAAGTATGAATTCATTTAGTTTATCTTCAATATATGAGTCATTGTCTTCATCATCTAAAGGATCATCATCCTTGTTTACACAAAGACTTTTCTTCTTGAAGTTATTCTCTTTAAAGAAATGTTTGTGTTTGTACTTCTCCTCATCATCACATGTCTGATCCTTTCCTTTGTGGGGACATTTATTTTAAAAATGACCTATCCTACCACAGTTGAAACATTTGAAAGGTAGTTTACCTTTGTATTTTCTTGATCCCTTCTTCAGTCTCTTCACAAATTTTTCTTTAATTTCATTGGGCTCAGAATCCTCATTCTTTTCTGCCTTAAATGATGCTTCTCTGGAGGTGGTTTTATCTTTAACTATTCTCATTTCATATGCAGTCAATGTTCTTAGAAGTTGATCAAACTCCAAGGTTTTTAGATCATTTAGTTCTTCTATAGTAGAGACCTTCAGATTGAACCTATCTGGGAGAGATCTCAAGATTTTCTGAACTAAAGAAGGTTCCTCAATTGTTTCACCAAGTGCTTTCATTACATTTACCATTTCTTCTACTCTCAGAAAGTATTTTCCAACAATTTCATCTTCTTTCATCTTCAGCTGTTCAAACTGCATTATGTAGGTTTGAAGCTTGGCATCCTTTACCTTCTCATTAACTTCATAACTATTAATGAGTTTGTCCCACATTTCTTTGGCAGTTCCTATATGCATAACTTTTACGAATTCTGCTTTTGCAAGCCCACTCAAGATAACATTCATAGCCTTAGTGTTGAAGATGAATTCTAACTTGTCATCCTTATTAGCTAGTACAACTGGCTTTACATAACTAGTGTCTACCACATCCCAGACATCTGCACCTAAATCCATTATGTAGGTTCTCATTCTAACTTTCCAGAAGGCAAAGTTTGTTCCATTGAACATAGGAGCCTTATTGGTTGAATTTCCTTCATGGCTTGACATGTTTAATCTCTAGGATCTGCCCTTAGATAAAAGGGGCTGGCTCTGATACCAATTGTTGAACAACTGAGAGGGGGGGTGAATCAGTTGTTACCATGCTTAAACAATTATGCTTATTTTAAACTCTTTTCAATGTACTCAATGACAATCACAATAATGAGGGGAAATAAGTAATAGCACATTCAACATCAGTCACACATATGAGATACACAGAGACAAATATTTCCTAAGGAAACCCATAGAGGGTAAAAACCTCTTCTTCTTTATACGATAAGTAATCTTTACATTCTTTACATTATCATACATATGAGCACCAACTCATAATGAGGCTGCAACCTCTGTTTTGCAAGCTGCTACTTGTTGAGAGCACCAACTCTCTAGTTTCTCTAGCACCAACTAGAAGGAAGAACCAACTCCCCAAGTGTTCCAACACCAACTGGATGGAAGCACCAACTTCCAATTATACAGGCACCAACCTGTAAAATAGAGAACAACAGTTCTCCCTTGCACCACCCTGCCACCCTGGTTTCTCTGGCTGCAACCAGATGTAAGCTACAACTCCCTTTTTTCAAGAACCCACTTGAACCTCTGAGGACAACCGTCCTTCCTAGAAAATATTTTTTTCTAATGAAACTTATCACAATGATATAATATTTATCATTTTCTTACCAGAATTATCACTGTTCTTCTACACTGAGTTTCTCTGCCTGCATCAATGTCTTCTGCACACTCCTCTATGCTTTATGTTCTTCTCCCATTATGCACTGTGTGTCATCTCAGCTTGATCCGCCATTCCTCTGCTCTCTATTTCAGCTGCTGCACGCTCCTCCTTCTACACTCCTCAATACCTCACCACAATAGCCACCCATCTTGTCTTTGTTCTCCATACTTATAGTCTCTGTGCACCTTTTGCATGCTCTCTCGCCATGATTTTGCATCCTTTCTCCATGTCAAGTGCTTTGCTTGATCATCATCACAAATCTTCAGTTTCTCTGGCAATTATATCTATCTGTCAGTTTCCTCTACGAACAGTCTTCATTCCACTGGTAGATTCCTTGAGACTCTTCAGCTTCTCTGGAAATCACTCAGAAGTCTCTTCGAGTCCTCTGGAAGAAACTATTAGTTGTTTCTAGCAGTTACACTCTAAAGTGAAACAGTAGCCCTCCGATCTTATTTAAATTCATTTGCACCATTGAATTGACTTCATTGAATCTTACATTTATTTTTCCACTTCATAATTTCGGAATTCGACAATTTGGCATTCGTGTGATCAAGTGTCTTGACACTCTAGGTCGCAAACCCTGAAATGGAGCTTGGTTACACTAGCTCCTTTCTCCATCTTCCATCAATGTGACCAATGGATTTGACCACAGCCTACACCAAAAGGTGTTTTTTCATTTCAACGATTCCTGTTGCGAGGCATCTCGACTCTCTAAGTCACGGTCCCCGAAACTCTAAAATGGAGCTTGCTGCTTCAAGATTTTTCTCTACAGCTCTTCGACGATGTGACCACCATCGATGACCGAGTGCTTATCCTTAAAGTGATTTCGCAATTTCTCAATTCGAAACTTCGACGTTCCTATGGCGATGTGTTCTTGATGATCCGTGTCCCGATATCTGAAGCTTCGAAATGGAGCTTGGTTTCACTAGCTCCGATCATTTCGGCAATTCACATTTTGAACTTTCACGATTCTTGCGATGAAGAGTCTGGTCACTTGACTCTTCCAACTCCTGGTATCTGAAGCTCCGAAATGGAGTCGGATTAGTGGTCCACACCCTCGATGATTTGACAATTATTCTCTGCCCCGGGACTTCATCCTTTAGGACTTTGGGCGAGTGATAGTGATAAAACTCCCGAAGCAAAAAATCCCGCAGTGAGGTCAGTATTTTATCACTTGATGACATGTCGTGACCCGAGTGGTTGCCACATGTCACTTAGAATTGTGAATTCCAGTGGCCTGAAATTCCAAATCAACTTGTCACTTGTCGTTGTTTGATCATGCCATGTGTCATGGTCTTCCATCTTTCCTTTCTAACGTGGTCTGCCACATTCACTTCCTGGAACTGTTGGCCCAGATTACTTCACGATTTCACATATCATGATTTTGGGTTTCGTGACTTCGGGACTCCTGTAGTAAGAGTTATTGACATCCCCAACTCCCGGTATCCAAAATCGTCCTCCTTCTTCGGGGATTTTGGCATTTCACATTTCATGATTCCGGGACTCCTGATGACGAAGAGTCTTGACTCTTCCAACTCCCAGTACCCGAAACTCTGAAATGGAGTTATTTCCCGGTCTGCAAAACTCTTCATTTATGTGCCTCTTTCAGGATTTCAGGATTCCAGATTTCGCAACTTCAGGACTCTTGTGTTGAAGATTCTCAATTCTTGACTTCTCAATCTCCCGGTATCCAAAATATCAGTATCTGATACTCCGAAATGGAGTCGGATCATCTTTTCGGCTTTTCGAACTTTGCAACTTCGGGACTCCTGTGAGGGGTCTTTGACATTTCCATCTCCCGATAGCCGAAAATCTGAAATGTAGTTTGACCAACACTTCGATCTCACCATTCGATCATCGTTGCACTGTTGGTCTTCCTTGCCTACTTGTTTTCCATCAAATGAACAAGCACACCTTCGCACTGCATTCGACTCTGCGTTAATTCCTCCTGAGCTTACTTTGTTCATGTTTTTCCATCGATGCATACTCTGATCTTTCCATTAATGACAAGCATACCTTCCTGTAAACATGCCAACAATATGGTGAGGCAAACTCATGGGAGAATCCCAACCGAGATGAGAGTTCGACAAATATCTCATTCTTGAAATGTTTTCCATGATCAGAAACTAGTTGGAGTGGTACTCCGAAGTGGGATATGATGTGATTAAAGAAAAAAAATGCTGTAGTGTCAGCGGTGTTGTTGAAGGTGGGCATGGCTTCAACCCATTTTGTGAAGTAATGGACTACAACAACAATGTATTTGTGTCCATTGCTGGATGGGGGATTACAAGTCATGAAGTCGATGCCCCATTTACAAAAGGGGCCTATAGTAATGACTGGGTGGAGAAGAGCAGGTGGTGCTCGTGCTTTGTTGGCGTAAAGCTAACATTTATCACACCACTTCATAGCATGAATATAATCGTGAAACAATGTAGGTCAAAAATAACCTGCTCAGATGATTTTCTGAGTAGTGGACATTCCTGAAAGATGCCCCTCGCATGCGTCGCTATGGAAATCATTCAAGACTCTATCAGCTTCATCAATAGTCAAGCATCGACGAAGTATGGTGTCGACCCCTCACTGATATAAGATATATATGATGAGGAGATAGTGGGGGGCCTGGTGGAGAATATGACGATGATCATCTCGTGAGAGGTGGTTACCGAACTTTTGGGTTCGGAGGTAGATGAGGAGGTCGCCGTACCAAGGATCATCTAAAGTGATTTAAAAGATATGTTCATCGAGGAAGTCGGTATTGATGGGGGTATTGATAGTATCAGAGGGGAAGGCCGTGACCAGTTCGACGAGGATGAGGGATTTCTTGCTCTTGGGTGTTGAAAATTCAAGATCGTACTCCAGAAGGATAACGATCCATCGGGAAAATTTTCCATTAATTTGTCGATGACTGAGCAAGTATTGCATAGGGTTGGAATCTACTACGACCTTAGTCATGCGAAGCAAAATGTAATGACACAGTTTCTGGACTACGAGGACGACTGCAAGTGCTAGTTTCTCTTCATGTTTATACTTCAAGGGTGGCCCTGATAGGTTTTTACTAACGTATTAAATGGCATGCTCACGATCGTCATCACTGATTTGAATGAGAACTCCTGCTACTGAGACAACTGATGCTAATATGTAGAGGATATAGTCGCAATTGTAGTCGGGTGCACTAATTAAAGGGGTGTTGGAGAGCGCCATTTTAAGATCGTCAAATGATTTTTGGGCATGTTCATTCCAGTGGAATGGGATTTTGTGGCAGAGTAAGCAAAGGAAACCATGTGCTCGAGTGGCATAGTCTGGGACAAAATGCCGTAGAAAGTTAGTTTTTACTTGTAGGCTCTGTAGTTGGCATAAATTCTGTGGGGGTGGAATTTTGGTGATGGCTTGGAATTTGAGGGGGTCCACGGTAATACCGCTTTGGGAAATGATGAATATGAGGAGGCACCCAACAGTGAAAAAGAATACGCATTTGAGGGGGTTCAAGAACATGTTGTACTGATGACACCGTTGGAAGACGATCCATAAATCATCAAGATGCTGGGTGCATTTTTTCGATCGAGCTGTGAGATCATCCAAGTATGTGAGGATGATATGAGCTAGATCATGAAAAATGTAGGTCATAGCCCACTGGAAAGTTGCACCAACGTTCTTTAGGCCAAAAGGCATGACACGATACACAAACGTACCCCAAGGGGTGATGAATGTGGTTTTGTATTGATCAACTGGGTGAATTTGGATTTGATTATAACTAGAGAAACCATCCATGAAGGACAGAGCCTCATGGCCTGCGCAGTCGTCGGTAATTTGATCGATGAAAGGCATTGGCAATTTTTCTTTGGGATAGGCATGATTGAGACTGTGAAAGTCCATGAAAACCTGGATAGTGCCCTATTTTTTGTTAACAGGTACAGGGTTAGAAACCCATGAGGTATAGGCGATGGGGTAAATGAACCCCGTCGCGTGTAATTTGTCAATCTCAGCTTTAATGGCCGCTGCTTTGGATGGGTGTAGCGGTCGTTGTTTTTGATGACCTGGTGTAATGTCAAGATAGGTGTCGATGCGATGTTCGATAATAGAGGGATCAAGGACAAACATCTCTGTGTATGTCCATGCGAAAATATCCCGATACTCTTGGAAGAGGGTTTTATAAGCAGTGATTTCTTGAGGAGTGCATGCGACACCAATGGTGATTTCCTTGACGACTCCATTTTTGATGGAAATATCGATTTTGATGGTCGGGGGAATGTTGGCCATGTTGCCTTCTTCAAAAGAATCAGGGGCAGGGATGGGGTTGTTGAACCAGTCGATATCCCCTGGTGGGATAAAATCCTTGGTTTCGACTGTGCATATGGGGTGTTGGTGAGGAGGCGTGAAAGCTTCCTGTGAAAAGAAGAGTGCTCTATGGTGTAGTGCATCCCATGGGTAGTCAGGAGTGGTTAGTTCCTCGAGTATGTCCTCGTCACAGTGAAATTGGTGGGAATACAAGGGGTCTAAAATAGCGATATCGATGATTGTCACCATGTGGTTGTCTTTTGGTGATGAAGAAGCAGGGGGAATGATGCAATGATATTGTGATGGTTCGCTCGACATAAACCAAATATTGAGGTACTGAGGAGTGCCAGTGGTAGTTGGATGTAAAATTTTTGTTGGGAAATGAATGAGAGAGTTGGGGGGATTTGGGGGTAAATCCTTGGATAATTCATCCAAGAACCACAGAGGTATAGGGAGTGCCTTGGGTTTGGGAGAAATGATATGAAGAATCTCAAGTGGTGAGGTAAGGTCAACCATCAATTCTATAGGGGGTGCAGGGGTTTGAATCAGGGCCATTTGGTGTTGCCTCTATTCAATGATCATAGGAAATTGATATGTAAAATGATCTAAGGATTCACATAGAGAGCAAGGGCATCTCACGCATTCGTTGACTGAAGTCGTGACATAATGGATGTCAGTGATTTTTGGTGAGGATGACGTAACTGGACTGGGTGCCTGCTGGAAGCTTTGGCACATTGTGACTAACGTCTGCCAAAACTGAGGTAGCGCTGGGCAATGGTGTGTATAATGACCATATTCTAAACATATGGCACAAGAGAATTTGGTTCGTAGTCCTTTGCTACTTGTGTTCGAGGAGATAACAACGGTACTTGTTACAGTGGCAAGTGGTGATGGTATTTGACTGGGTTGAATGAGGTTACGTAACTCGGGTAAAGATGGGCATTTGTTGGTTGGGTGTCCATCTTTCTCACAAAGCGCACAAGGAGATTGGATGCATGGGGGAAGTGGAGCTATGGGCTCCTTCTTCATTCTCCTACCCCAACTGTGGCAGGGAGGTTAGTGAGTGGGGGTGTAGGGGGTATGGTGGGAGTGAGTGTGGGAATTGTCATTGGGATTCCTTCTGTTTGGGGGGGAAGGGATGGTTGAGGGACCATCTATGGTGGATGTAAATACCAAACTAGAATTGCCAATACCACATTAGGGAGGGTAAGCATTGCGGCTATTTCAAAATATTGTACGCCCGGTGGAGGGTAGAAGAAGGGGATTTGAGTGATGGCTCGAGGAACTGTCTCCCAAACTGGAATATGGCCTGGGGGAGATGTAAAATCATGACCTGGTGGAGTCAACGAGTTCGTAGGAGGCTCATGAGGGAGGAGCTCTGTGACTAGTGGGACGTTAGAGATGATAGAAGCCTCCCTAGGAGGAAGGGTATCCTCTATGTCAGTTCCATTGGATGATACGACACATACTTGATTGGAAGGATGAAGGAGCGGTGGCACGCCGTGGTAAGTTCCTAACAATGATGGGTCTTTGAAAATCATGGGATCCATTTCGATGAGTGGGTATGCATCATGACTCGTGTGGATGAGAGGGAGAATTTTATCGATGTTGGCAGAGGGGTTAGGCTTGTAATGCAAAACTTGGTCAATTGTGATGATCTTCCCATTGTGGGGGAACATCATGGTTCAAAAGACAGAACATGCAACTGCCGTCATAGCGTACATGTAGCTACGAATGAACAAGATATTTTAATTGAGTGGGGCATTGATAACTTCAATGTCTATGAGAATAGTCTCGCCCCTGAGTTCTACAGGGACATTTTGGAAGAGCCCTTCAGGAGATGATGGTTGTCCGTCGTAAGCTCTTAAGGTAATGGCAGATGAGATGAGTTTGGGGGAACCAAGTTTCTTCTATACAGACTTGGACATGATACATGTGGATGCTCCTTCATCGATGATGCACCAATGAACTATAATGTTCCAAATTTTTACTAGGATTTGAAAAGCGATTAGAGCGGGGAGTCGAGGTTCTCCACTGTCAAGATCAAATGTGATGAGTCGAGTATCCGTGGGGTCAACTGCCTCCAAGGTGGAAATTAATGATTTCCTCTAAGTGGGGAAAGTTTGAAGGAATTCTAAGACTGACATGGCAGCTGGGGATTGCACTAAGTCATCAACCAAACTGTAATTATGAGCCACCCTAGCCTATGGGTTGTGGACATTCCTGCGCAATGGGATGCGAGGGAAGTGAAGAGGTGGTTCTGTGTTAGGGTGAGGAATCACCAACGAGGGTCCCGTTGGTGCAGGGATTGTTTCTGGGGGAATGGGAGGAGACTCAGCGGGTGCACGGTATTGATGACTATGTGTTTGTAGAAGGATTTCCTCCTCATTGGTGAGGAGGATAGTACGATCTACGAGATTGTTTGGATTGAGATACTGTCCCAACTATGGTGGGGTAGGCTGCATCTCTTGTTGGGTGTTCATCACACCTTGGTGTGGAATGGGGTTTTATAGCACGACTGGGGGGGGTTGTTGCACGTATTGTTGTGGGGCTTGCTAAGGGGCAGGCAGTGCTGGAGGATGTGGTAGACTGTCTGAGTCTTTCAGCCATTTAAAATCAGCGTTTTGGGGGCAATGATGAGTATAATGACCGAACTCACCCCAAAGGGCACAAGGGAATGTGGTTTTAATAGTATTGTTATTTCTCCCTTGGCGCCTATTGTTATTTCCCCCCTTGGGGTTCTGATTCCCTTGATTCTGGTTCCCCCTAGTAGGTTGGTTCTGTTGGGGGTGATTCTCGCCTTGACATGGGTTGTTATTGTTCCTGTTTTTCCCTTTCTTTTTGGCATTATTCGACGGATGGGTCATATTTTCCATATTCATCTGTTCAAAATTTTGATATTGCTGAAGGGGAGAGGGTTGAACAAAATTCACCCAAGCATGAGGATGTGGGGGAGCCATGGGTTGTGGAGGACCAGGGAATGGGAAGTACGGATTCTGTGGGGGTAAAAATCTGTAAGGTACATAGGAAGGCGTGGCACTTTCACTAGTACTTAGAGTATAAGCTGAGGTAGAGGAAGTACTAGAACATATTTGGATAGGTGGGTGTATTGGGGGTGCCGACGGTGGCCCACTGATGGGTGGAGGAATAACAACATGGTATGGATGTTGATAGGGGGGTGGGTGGTAATAAGAGGTTCCCCCATATTCCAATGGATATTGAGGTGTGCCATACATTGGTGGTGGTTGGGGTTGTGGACCGTGGTGCGTGGTATTACCAATCAATTCATCTGTTGAGTGAGACATCCCAGGTTTGTCTTGGCCGAATGGCACATGTTTTGGGAGATCAGGAAGTACAGTGTACAAGTACCCTGACTGTGACTAGATGAGGTCATATTGTTGAGCCTTATTGATGGCTTCTTCTTCTGATTGAGGGAAGGTGGAAGCTACATCTTTACTGAGGTGAGCGACAAGTGATCTGAGAAACTAGTCAAGACATTGTTGTTTGGTGGTTTCAGCTTTGCACAAACTACGTCGTCTACGCCACTCGTGAAATTGATCAGCGATATGTGTGGCTGAGTTTTTTTTGAAATTAGAGAGTAGTTCAAGACCATTGTCATGGTGGATTGGTAATTGGAAGAAGGAAAAAATTTCTTTGGCCAAGGATTCGAAATTCGCATGGGACCCCGATTTTTCATCTACATACGATTTGGTTGATGGGCCAGTGAGTGTGAATTGAAATAATCGTAGTCTGATGGAATCATCCATGATGCTGTTGGAAGAGAACCATAGGTGGAAAGTCATGACATGATTGGCAGGGTCATCCCCTGCCTTTCCTTCAAACTTGGGGATGTATGAAGGTAGTTTGGTGGGCATTGTAGGTCATGTGGGGTCATGCAATATAGGATCATTTGTGATTTTTCTTAGATCTGGTATGTTAAGAGAGGCCAAATATGGCATCAGGAGTGTTGGTGGAGGATTAGTTCCATCCATGTTGTGAGTGTTTTGTGGACCTGACCCTTGAGGGGGGCTAGGTGGGTTGGTACTTCCTCCTTGAGAGGAAGTTGCCCCCCTGCTTCCGTGTAAAGGAGAGCAAGTGGACGAAGGACCTTGGGAGGTGGACCCAAGTAATGTGGAACTAAGAAAAGATGATCCTAAGAGAGTGGTACTCACTGGAGTGTGAGAAGGTGGTGTCGATGAGTTGACAAGACTAGGAACTCCCCCTAAGATAGAAAGGAGATTTAGCAAGCATCTGGAACGACGAGGATTCTACGGGTCCCCTATGATGTCCGACTAGCTGAGTGAATGTGTGCGAATGGTGTTGAGAGTAATAAATAATCAAGAGCCTTTGTTGCAATTTTGAACTTTACACGATATATATCTAAATCAAAAATGTAATCATAAGTGCATCATACATAAAGTGTTTTGAAAAAGAAGAATATATGTGGATAAGGGGGTTTTGTCTGCGTGGGGAATCAAAGAAAACAAATGCTCATGTCCTAAAAGACGTAACGTCCTTCCTCTCAAATAGCACTGGACCTTCCAATAGTACTCAACAGTGGGGTTTGAAGTCACCAGAAGAGAAACTAGGGAAGGATGAAATAATCAGTTATAATGAGGGGTAAAGTGGGCATATCTCGAAAGAGCTGACGATATTTCCCAATAGCCACACAAAATCCGATCAAGGTGAAATTTCAGCCCACAATTTCCACTTGGGTAGATGTCCTAAAATTTGGTCACTAGGTACCTCGATCAACATGCGACATTTAGATTTTCGGCCTAAGAAATGGGTCACGGGCTAGATCCCGTCCAAGAGGTGGGTGCCTCAAGGGGGGACACATAGAACAACTGGAACTCAACCTTCAACCCTTCATGGGTATCTCCCTACCTTATGGTGTTAGGAACACTTGACTTGGAGGATTTTCAGTTCCCTATTTGACAACTTCTATTGTTTTGACAATGTGAGAACCAAATAACGGGGAGTTATTTGGATGCCTCTCCCCAAAATCCTACCTAGACTAAAACATTTCTTTTGGCACCTCCTGTGGAGGAAAAAATTAGTGAGTTTTTAGAATTTTTTTAGATGTGGTTGTTTAATAGATTGGGGGTGTGAACCAACCTCGTTGAAATTAAATGGGAGTGGATAGTTTCGTCAAGAAAAGGGTGGGGTGTTTCAGAATCCCTTTGGAGGAAACTTACTTTGACCTCCACGTTTCGAGAAGAAAACTATGTGAGTGATAAGTGACTTTTGTGTGTGAATGAGTGAAAGTGTGACAATGTTTTAATGAATTAGGTGTCACCTTGTTGCATGTGGACTTCACTTGGTCCTTACAAGTGTTGATTACCTAATTAACTAAATGCCTTTGGTACAACCTTGCGTAATTCAAAAGTCCCTAGGAAACTAGCATGTGGACATGTGGGTCCTTTACTATTCCTTTAACTCCCTATTGTGATTTAATCTAAGAAAAGCTTTGACACTATCCTAGATTGTGATCATGTGGGCATGTATGGGCCCGTTACAAAACCTTTAAACTTACCTAGTGATTTAATCTAAGAAAGTAAATTTCAACACTACCCTATCTTTGTAGCATGTGGGCATGTATGGGCCCGTTACAATCTTAAGATGTGTTTGAAAAATAAACTAAGAGGAGTCCTGAGAGGGGCTGTTGTCCTCTCCTAAAGGTTTTAGTCTTTTTAAGGGAGATGAAATCGTCCTACAATATTTTTCTGATTCTCAAGGTCGCTTGGAAGCGCGAGAGAAGAGAATACTAAGCGATTGTTATCAAACTTCTAGTCCTAATGAAAGTTTTATGTGATTACAAACTTATACTTTTAGTCAAAGCAAGCCATCCATGTGGCAAAATGAAAGCAAAAGAGGAAATAATGATTTTAAACCCCCTAAGTGCCTATGTGTTTTGACTAATCCCTTTATATTAAGAGGGAACTAAGTGTGGTGCAGCTTACAACATGCATGAAATCACTTTTAAGAAGGCTAGGGGCCTTCCCCAAATCACAAAAACCTTACAATGTGTATTTTTCTGTACAGGTGCACGGGTCTTAGTGTAGAAAGAGGTGCACTGAGCGCCTGTGCATAGACTGAAACGAGCTTTTGGGCGCAGGTGTGTAGAACAACACTGTGACTTAGGTGCATGTGCACATGATGCATGTCTATGGGCTAATAAACCCGCACACAACAGACACACGATCGTGAAGAAAATTTCAGATGGAATTCTCTCAATTAAACTTGGAATTGGATGTTTTGTAGGTCAGCTTGGGCCGGTTAATGCACCTGCATGTTAAATAAACCAAAAGAAGAGATATAAAAATTCAAATGGGTTAGGAAATTGATACCTTTCCCCAGTGGAGTCGCCAATCTGTTGCGCCTCTTTCATCACCTTAGTGAGAAAAACAAAGGTGCTTACAAGCTTAGTTGGGTTAGCTAAGCAAGACAACTGTAAAGGAAAAGGGTTAGAGAAAGAAATATAAAAGAACAACTAAGAAATAAAATAAGAAATAAAAGAACAACTAAACTATTGAGCATAAGGACATAAGAACAAAAAAACAATAAGACTCTTGGATAGGTGGATGGTCAGTTCCGATGGCCAGGTGAAAGGAAGGGGCTTAGCCAGAAGAGCTAGTGCCCACTGTGTGGTTTTTTGCAGAAAGGTAAAAGGCACCAAGAGCATGAGCGCACGAAGGTTTTCTGGGGAATTGCAAGAAACCACTAATTGTTTCTGCACAGAGAATTTAAGAGGCTTTAGTGTGATCGACAGAGAAGATGAAGAGTCTCGACTACCAAATAAGCCAAGGAATATCAGGATAACGTCCAATGATGACGAAGAGATTCGATAATGATAGAGAAGACAAAGAGTCTCGACTGCCATAGAGGCTAAGGAATCTCAACGTAACGACCACTGATGATGAACTCACAGGCAACAAAACTGCCAGAGAATATGAAGAGTTACGATGATGATCAAGAGAGGACTCGATGTGAGAAATGTATGCAGAACTATGATGGTATGAAATTCAGATAATGAGATATGCATGAGAAAGGAGGAGTTACAATGAATAATCTATGGGGTAGAACAATGTCAGTGTAAAGAGCATGAAGAGACATTGCACATGAGGCATGTAGAAGGTGCACAAAGAGTATTAAAAAAAACACAGAACAAAGAGGAGAGGTGTGCTGCTGTTGAGAGTGATTTATGCCGGTAGAAGCATGTTGTATGTAGGAGCTGAAGTGAAAAAGAAGCAAGGAACATAAATGCATATCTGAGAGAAGAATAGAAAGCACAGTAGATGCGAGGAGAGAGACACTGATGCATGCAGAGTAGAGCAGTGTTACAGAACAATGATGAGATTGGTAAGCCATAGATAAATGTTGAATCACTGTGATAAATTTGTAAAAGGAAAATATTCATTTTTCAGGTTGGTTGGGAGGTGCTAGGGAGGACTGTTGTCCTCATAGTTGGGAGGTGCTTCCATTTGGTTGCAGCCATAAAAATCAGGGTGGAAGGGTGGTGCAAGGGAGAACTATTGTTCTCTGTTATACAAGTCGATGCCTGTGTGACTTGAAGTTGGTTCTTCCATCTAGTTGGCATTGGAACACTTAGGGAGTTGGTGCTTCCTTCTAGTGGGTGCTAGAGAAACCAGAGAGTTGGTGATCTTAGCAAGTTGCAGCTTGCAAAACAGAGGTTTTAGCCTCAAGAGGAGTTGGAGCTCACAAGTATGATAATGAAAATAAATAAATATTACTTATCATATCAAGAAGAAGATGTTTTTCCCTTTATGGGTTTCCTTAGGAAATATCTATCTCTGTATATTTCATGTGTGTGATTGATGTTTAATATTCTGTCGTGTACTCTCCCGAGTGAATGTGACTGAGGCCAACCTCTTGGAGGAATGGTTAGGAAATGGACTCCCCCCCTCTTCTCCATAATGAGGCAGTAAACTAATTATAAAATCTCTTCACTCAACCTGCTAGAGTGAACTCCTGTGAGGGGGGAAACATTCTGAGTTGCATTCCCTCCCGTGCAAGCTTGACCAAGTAGGTCACTATGCAAGAGAACCACAAAGTCGTCTTCGATATGAAGTGGGGGGAATCTCATGAAAATAGGACTTAAGTGAAAGTGGTTGAAGAATCTAGATCATTTACTAGGTAGTAAGTGCAGGGGGAAATGGATAATTTTTGTTTTTTTACATTTGGATAATGTATGTCTTACCTATGGCAAGTTTTGCTCCATCAATTTTGTAAAGTTTAAATCATTCCCTTCCATTGCATCTAAAAGAACAACTCTACTGCTAACTCTGCAAGCCCATTATGAAAACATACCTACAACCATTACATTCCATCAAACCATATTTCTATCAACAATTTCATTAAACAATCAGCATGCACACTCAAGTGATAGGAGAAAGAAGTCAAACCATATTTATCCTCTGTGTGTGCCCTCCTCCCATGCACCTTCCTCTACGTGTGCCCTCCTTTGGTGCACCCTCCTTGCGTGTGCCCTCCTCCCATGTTCCATCCTTCTACGTGTGCCCTCCTTCTCCCGTGTTCCTCTCTACTCTGTGTGAAACTATGAGCTATGAGCACGAGAGTGAGTTTGATTTTTGATTTTGGTTTGTGCATTGTTAAGTTGTTTTGTTTTGTTTTTTATTTATTTATGTATATATTATAATATATAATCCCTAACTCATAGCCCCCGAGACATAAAATCCCTAACTCATAGCCCCTGAGATATATTATATAATATATAATCCCTAACTCATAGCCCCCAAGACATTTAATCCCTAACTCATTTAAACCCCAACCCTTATAATCATTGTCTCCCTTTACTCTTAACCTATATGACCTTTAACCCTTGAACCAATAACCCATATAACCTATAACACCTAGCAACTAACAATTATAATTAATAAAACTTAACCACTAATCCCTAATTGCTAACAATATTAATCAATGTCACATTTAATCCATAACCAATATAGCCTCTAACTAACCCTAAAAACCCATATCACCCTTAAATAGTATAACTACTAATACACCCCTATAAATCCCTACCCTTATGACACCTATAATCTCAACTATTTTATATAACACATAAAACCAACATAAATCCCACCTCCCAACCATTATCCCTCATAAATTTTATAACTCCTAACATCAAGATATTTATAACCTCATGCCCCTTAACATTTATATCCATTAGCCACTATAAATACTAACCCATATAACCTCCAAAATGTCTAATAACTAATAAATTATTGCTATATATTCATAATCCTTGATTCTGATAACATTTATCACACAAAACCCTTATCCCTATAACGAATAATTTCCTCTAAAGCACTATCACAATTATCCCATATGGCTCGTACCACTACTTACTAGTATAACCACTAATTAACTATTATAACCTCAAACCATTATAATTGTATAACCTATAGCACTTATAATGCTTAAAGTTCACAATTCATAATCCCTACTATTTGTTACCCTTAACCCATATAACATTTAACCCTTATAACACCTAGCACGTAACTCCTATAACATGTAACCCCTAACCCTTGTAAAAACTATAACCCCTAATCCTTA
>JZKD02S1809131.1:583523-594867 GCA_000966675.3 Picea glauca
ATCTCTTCTATTTTATTTTCAAAAAGGGCCAGGTGCTTGTCTTTGCATAGACTCAGTGCATATCCTACATCTGTCCATGAATTGGGATACAAGATGTGACGGCTCTGCTTGACAATTGGCTTCGGAAAAGTAGCACTCTCGGGCTAATTGTGGAAGTCTATTCCCCATATATGCATCAACCATATCAAGGGCGCCGAGTTGTGTGCTAGGCTGAATCAAATGTCCATCAATTTGAGCCATGTCTACCTTGTCTATATTAGATATCTTTGCCAAATTTATCTCATTTTTCTCCTTCATGTCGAGGGAGATCCGCTCTATATTCATCTGCCTTAGCATCTCTGTGTCACCCCCACTTTCCATCCCCAACACTTCACCATTTATGGCTTTGAAAGCTTCTTCTAGTGAATTTGACACTTTTTGAGCCTGCTCCTTGCTTAAAGTAATATCATGCTCCCAATTTTTTAACAAAATATTACCCCTAGTCTGTTCAACAATGGTGAGCCTGGGAGACCCTACTGAGAACCTATTGTTGGTGGCTATCACTACTTATTGGAAGGCTATCCGAGCAGCTTCTTCATTTCTTTCCTTGACGATCAGATTCTCAGAAATCGGATGCATTAACAGGCAATCTCCTCGAAATTCCCCTAATTTGTTTAGCAGACTCTGTTGAGCAGAAGAGATCCTGCTCTGAATGTCGATTGCTCGGGATTTAACAATATCGATGTCGATCACATTGCTTCCTACGACCTTTAACTGAGCCTGTAACTGTATGATCATATCCCTCTGCTGACCTGACTGCACTTGACCCTCTCGGATCACTGAGTTTGCTTGTTCCAGCTTGGTTTTGAGGACTTCGATCTCTTTCTTATCGGCCAATTGGGCCAGCTCTATTGCTCCACTCGCTTGACTCTTAGCATCTTCCGCAATCGAAGCTATTCGGGATTCAAGAGTCTTGATCAGTCAATTTTTCCTCTTGAGCTGATTTTTCAACATCGCAACCGAGAATTGGTTCGCTGACGCATAAGCTCCCAGTGTCCCTGCTATCTCTATGGCGAATTCATCACTTTTCTTGTTTTTTCCATCTGTCATTACTTCGAATTTTTTAATAGTGGACTCTCCCTCTTGATAAAATTCCCGCTTTACCACAACCTTTCTCTTTCTGTCAAAAAGTAACTCATTAGGGGGGAGTTCCTCTACCCTTATAGGTCTTAGTTCTTCACCAAATATCCATCCCTCGCTGACATCTCCCTGAGCCGACTGCAAGGGTGTGACATAGGTGATGGGCTGTCCGATCTGCTTCGCCACCTTTCCTGGTGTGACGAGTGAGTCTTGTTCTTTCGGAGGATCAGAGGTCTTCGTCTCTGTCTCTGTATCTGGATTCTTCTCTTGCTCGGGATTCTTCCCCTGTTCGGAACTCTTCCCCTGTTCGGGGCTCTTCTCTTGCTTGGGAATTTTCCCCTGTTCGGAACTCTTGCCCTGTTCATGATTCTTCTCCTACTCGGGACTCTTCCTCTGTTCAGGATTCTACTCCTGCTCCCCTTCCTGATGTTTTTCGGGATTAAAAGTTTGCCCCACAGAACTCTTGGCCTCCTTTTCTTTGTCCATGGAAAGTCCCAAACCTCCCAGCACCACAGGGAGACATCTTTTCCTATGTTCCTGAAATTTTAAAACCGAGGCCCTATCTTCGGGTGCTAGAGATCTGATTCGAAATTGCACTTCCGAATAGGACCTCTCCCCTTGGAAAACATCATCCGAGGGCGAACACTCGTGTTCGAACCTTTTTAATCCACAATTCCCCAAATGGGTGCTTACAATTCTCTGCGGATCATGCTTTTTGTACTCAATAGAGACTAGGCTCAAGTCTTCTAAGATTGCAGCTTCAGCCTTAGCATGTCCAAAATCTAATAAGGAATAGAAATTAAGCCGAACAGGGAAAAATGGCCATACCTTCTTTGATGACGCTTTGAGCTCTTTACTCACTCCGCCGATTACTGTTTGTCGTGCAATCTCACGACAGGCCAGCTTGTCGGGGATGAAAAGCAGTAGCGCCAGAGGAGGGACAACTACTTCGAAAAATCTAAAATAGGAGAATTCTTCTTCTACATACCATTCCGCGATACTGCTTAGATTCGCAGCAATGCTATCGGAGATGCGGGGTGGAGAAAGACCAAAAATGGCGACGTGTAGGGGCACTATCACCCAGTTGAAAATCTCATAAATAAACTCATTTGCATTATTTTCCCACAGCTTGTCGTGGTATACATGCACCGTTTTTTCCTGGGTTGGACTCCAAGCCCAATTCATTAAAGGAAAAGGTGTCAGGGAGGATATTGCGTCCATGATATACGCGGACATGAAGAATCCGGATGGTCTCCCGACTGCTTTTTTCTCCCGGTAATCTATAACTCTGTTAAACAAACTGTCGGAGAGAATCTTAGCCCAATTAAAAGAGCAACCTTCCGCTACCCAAAAGATGAGAGGTACCCACTGGATGTAAAAATGTGTGGTATTCTCCCATCCGAAAAGCCGACAAGTCATCATCGCCACATACATAAACTGTGGCTCCAATGAAGAAATCGAATACACACCTTTGTCATTCGCTCTAAATGTTGCGGAGCGCGAGACCCAATCTTTGATCAAACCAGGCATGGTTTTGTCATATTCTTCGCATTCCTTATTTTTGAATTCCTCCAGGAATTCTTTGCCATATGTATATTCAGAAGTCGCTGGGAGCTTGTACATAGATTGGATATGCTCTGGTCTGAAAGTTCCGACCATGACCTGTCGATCATTTACGATAGTTCTGGTGGACAGGTTGATGTGATCCAATGCCCATCGAATCATGTCGTAGTATGGGAGCAACCGAGGTCTGGTTGCAACCAGGTGCATTCCCGACTGAACAATTGTCTTATACTTAGTGTTCAGGTCATCCTTTACAATATCATTGTCATCATCATTCAACTCTGAATAGTTTACCAATTCAGATTGTAGAATGTCTGAAATAAACGACCAGGTGGGTACTAAGCTGCCAGTCCGTGGTGAAGTATCTGAGACGTTGTCTGGACCCTGTGCTGCAACCTCGACATTTGCTTTCGCTGCTCTCCTTGGAGCCATGGCTGACGCTTTCTTTTTCACTCTTCTGCAATAGACCTGTGTATACATGCGGAAATGAGTTCTCTCGGAGAAAGGTGAGCTCTGTGCGCTTATGAGAAATGTTTAAAAAGAATGAAACTCTCGTATATATTTGAAAATCCTATACCTTTGAAGTGAGTCTGTCAAATCGCAAATAAAACCAAATTTATTGTATAAATCTGATCTTATTTACTCGTGGATTTACCCTAATTCTTCATTAATGTCATCAATGTTCGGCGGCTTGACAGGAAACTAGGTTATGGAGAGCAAGTAAATTCCTCGTGAAGTGTTCCAACCTCGATACGCGGGGCGTATCTCATTTAATTTTAAAATTTCAAATTTCACAACGTTAACCATTTTCTCGCCTTTCGCTGTATCGTAAATTTTCTTTTCAGATTTTGACTCTTCAACTCGCGAGGTTGCGAGTACCGATTTTTCCTTAAATAATAACCATGATTTGGCGCATTCTTAATTATATAACTAACCTAATCGTCATATCGCGACTCGGGAATTCGAAGACAAACTTTTGGAAGAATGATATGCCGAGTTGYGATATCRCGATGTGGCGATAATTAAGACTCAAATTAAAAGAAGGAARTMTTAGATTAGGCGACTAAWTAAYCTTGCTATAATTATGTCGCAACTTCGTGAATCGGATTTTTGGACACCTTAACTTGATGAAAGAAAGTGCCGAGTGACGAAGTGCCGAGAACCAAATTTAACCATGATTAGTTTTTTACCCTTAGTCTCTAACCAAGGTTATCACAAAGTCATCATGTTCTCGGCTATCGGGGCTACAAGACCAAAAACTCAGTTCTGATGGATGCCGAGGCGCGAAACCCCGACGACGTCTAATCAGAGGTTAAAGATTTTACCCTAGTTAACACCTTGGATGAAAATTAGAACTAAGTTCGCATTTTCGTGACTAGGGACTTGTGAATTCAAAAAATAAAGTGTCCGACTTGCGAGACCCCGAAATAAAACAAAAGAGCAAACATACTTGCGAAAAATGGACTCCTTTTGAAAGTGACAAAGCATTGCTATTCATGGGACAAGATTTCAGAGCTTTATGATTTTGGAAGGAGAAGAAAATCAACTTTAGATCTCAAGTATCAAAAATTGAAAATTGCGTGAGGTGAAAAACAAGGGCGGCTCCAACTGGTGTCAAATCCTGTGCCAGTCAATAAAAAATAAGGCACGATTTGTGTATGTATCGATTTCTGTGATTTGAACAAGGCATGTCCCAAAGATAATTTTCCAACACCATTCATCGACCAGATCATTGATGAATGTGATGGTTGCGAAGCCTTTTCTTTCATGGAAGGTTTTTCGGGATATAATCAAATACAAATCAAACCCGAAGACCAACACAAGACGACATTCATTTGTCCTTGGGGTAGATTCGCATATCATAAAATTCCTTTTGGTTTTAAAAATGCTGGAGCAACTTTTCAGCGGGCCATGTCTTTTTCTTTCCATGACCTCAAGCATATAGTTGAGGCCTATCTAGATGATTTAGCATCACGATCTCGCAAGAGAATGGATCATCCAAATAAGTGCAGATTCTGTGTAATGTCAGGACGTTTGTTAGGTTTCATCGTATCAACAACAGGGATCATGGTCAATCCTCTCAAGGTGAAGGAAATAATCCAGTTGCCCCTCCCACACACAATCCTTCAACTTCAGAGTCTACAAGGCAAGGTGAACTTTTTACGACGCTTCATCGCTAACTATCCTGAGATCACCAAGGGATTTATGCACTTACTGAAGAAATATGTTCCTTTTTATTGGGAAGATGCCACTCAATGCTCTTTCGATGCATTAAAACATGCCCTCACAACTGCCCCTCTACTCCGGCCACCTAACTATAACAAAGATTTCTTATTATATTTGGCTGCAGCAGAGTCAACCATTGGCATGGTTTTAGTTCAGGAAGATTACTTGTTCTTAGAATACATGATCTATTACCTGAGCTGAGGCCTCGTAGGACCGAAACTCAATTATTCTCATATTGAAAAACTTACGTTGGCAACAGTTCATGCTGTTCAACGGTTCCGTCATTACCAACTGTTTCGCAAGACCACCATTATTGTTGTCGTGAATCCATTCCAGTACATGTTGACACAATGGGTAATAGGTGGAAAAATCAGTAGATGGATAGTCATCCTCCAGGAGTTTGACTTAGACTTCATTTCAACAAAGTCCAAAAAGTCACTGATCTTTGCAGAGCTTATTTCAGAACTTCCGGTTGAGTCAGGTGACGTTGTGCCTGAAGAATCGCCTATCTAGGGAGATATGTTTTTTATCACATCTTTGGATCCCTGGTACAAAGATATACTTATCTATCTCCAGACTTTGAAGTGCCCCACTTCTGCTTCTCATGATGAGCGTCAACGTATACGCCATCAGGCTAAGAATTATCTCATAATCTATGATACATTATATAGGAGAGGTGTAGACTGCATCCTACGCTGATGTCTCACTCATGAGGAAGCAATTATTGTGCTTAACGATTTCCATACTGGAGCTTGTGGCGGTCACTTGTTTGGGTTGGAAACAACCCAAAATATTCTACGAGCATGTTACTTCTGGCCGACACTTATCAAAGATTGTATCGAATCGGTCAAGAAGTGCCATCCGTGCCAAATCTTCTCTTGGAAGATGAGGGCACATCCCTCTCCCATGTTTCTCGTCATCACAGTTGGACCCTTCACCAAGTGGGGGATTGATTACACTACTTGCAACCCCCCTTTAGCAAGGGGGCACCGCTATGTCATCATAGTTGTAGACTACTTCACAAAGTGGGTCAAAGCTATGCCAATGTTTAAAGATGATGGAGAGACTGCAACTCTCTTTTTATTCAACCAGATCATAGAAAGGTTTGACGTCCCGAGGGATATTGTCACTGACCATGGCAGTCACTTTCATAATCAGATGATGATCGAATTAACATCAAATATTGGGTTACGGCAAGAACATTCATCACCCTACTACCCCCAAGCCAATGGGTAGGTGGAAGCTGTAAACAAAACTCTTAAGACTATTCTACAACTAACTATCAACTCAGCTAAGTCAAATTGGCATTTGATGTTATACTCGACATTATGGGCTTACCAAACATCTATTAAGACTGCAACCAGTTTCTAACCTTTTCAACTCATTTACGGGCTGGAGGCAGTCTTGCCCATCGAATGTTAGATCTCGTCTCTAAAATTGGCAGTACAATTATTGCCAGACACTTCTCCACTTGAATAACGGTTAGTATACCTTGAGCATCTCAATGAAGAACGTTGTGATGCAGCCCTGGCCAATGAGGCTCAAAAAAATAAGGTCAAGTGTCAATATAATAGGTCCGTTCGTCCTCAGATTTTCTCTGAAGGTGACCTTGTCCTGGTCTATGACCAAGATAAGGACCCCTTGGGGGCAGGCAAATTCAAACCCATGTGGTTCGAGCCTTTCATCATAAAATAGGTATATAAAAAGGGCACCTATCGTTTGGTTGATTTCGAAGGGAATGCTTTGGCGGAGCCTAGAAATGGGCTCTACCTCAAGAAGTACTACTCATAGGCAGGTCACTGTGGGTAACGTTTTGTAACATATGTATAGTCTTTGTACTATTAATTTTTAGTTTCTTTTAAGTGTTATGGACATATCATTGATGTTATATTTCGTCACTGTGAAAGATGTCAAGTGATTCCGAGGTGTTCGTTGGGTATGCAGACGATGCTAGTCGACACACTTGGAGGCTTGCCTCCGCAGCTTGGGTAATATTTACACCTCAATGCCAGTTATTATCTTCCGGAGGTATATGCTTAGGTGATACCACAAATAATGTTTCCGAGTATAGCGCAGTTATTGAGTTACTTTGTGACACATTGTCATTGGGTATCTCTCATCTATGGGTCTATCTCGACACTCAATTGGTTGTGTCTCAGTTAAACAGAGTGTACCGGGTTCATGATCCAAATTTACACAGACGATTCCTTAGGGTACGTCTCTTAGAATGAAACTTTGATTATATTACATATTTTCATGTTCCTATGAGATTAAACCAAGTTACAGATACTCTAGCTAATCAAATTTTAGATTGGCATCTTGCACACATATGAAATAACATTGACATAAGAATGTAAATACATTTTTGCACACGTGATCCATAAGAACAAAAAAGAGCAAAAAACCATATATAATATCATAAAGTAACCAGAGTACATAGATGGACGCAAGCACCTCAAAAATAGGACCAATAGCGAGTCACAGGGCTTATGCCTTAAAAAAATATATACAAGTCATGCTCGTGGCATGTAAAAATGTATAAATAGGTTCAGGGCCTATGGGCCCTTTTATACTAGTCCACAGCATGGGCTAAATGCCTAAACAACCAGACCCATGTCCAAGGTGCCCCCACTACATGAGGCTGCATGGATGGTGGCAGGTCCTCAATTTCTGCCATTGGGACTGTTCGAGCGAGTGCAGTAAATATCCGCTCAACTTGTCTAAGTACCCTCTTAGCCTCCTCGACTGAGAGGTCTCCTACTACTGCTGGTCCCCCGGCAGCGGCAGCTACGGCCCCTGGTTGAGGACGATGCCTGTTCCTTGCATAATTGCCAGGTCGCACTGGTCCCACATCTGCATGCAACAAACGTATATCCGTCAAATACTCTGGCATAAAAAAAATGATATATATAACAAAAAAACATAAAATTACATATACAACAAAAAAAAACTACAAAGGTGGAGACATACCCATCTCCCCTCACTCCTCACCAAGAGGTACTGGTATCTCCGGGTCTCTCGAAAAATCAATCCCAGCATAGGGGTATTCCTCTATAACCTGGATCTGCCATGACAACCATGTAAAAAATTCATCATTGAAGGACTCATTGGTCCTTCCACCACCCTGTCATGGCAGTAATACTGCCCATCTACACACAGCAGGAAAATAGGCATGATGTCCTCGTACCGCTACCCGAGGACTAAAAATCGGAACTCTCTTGAAAAAGAACGAACACAAAATAGTCCCAAACTTGAAGTTCCTCTGTGTCCGCTGACGAAAATCTATCAATTGCCTCTTCATACACTTCAACAATGTAGTACTCCAGTTGAAAATTTGTGCATTCAAGCACTGGACAACACAGTTCATATGTGCGCAGGACGCCTGATGCAAGGCCGCTGAACCGGTAATCTGCCCAATGAGAAATAATATCGCTTGCAGTGATAGGTTAGCGATCTTCGTTATAGGAACCTAAGAGCTCAAACAGTTTATCCTAGCCTCACAGTACAGGGATATCAGTTTCTCTATGTTATGCGGCCCCGACGGAAACGTCCTGAAGTTGACTGGTTCCCCTCTCCTTGAGAGGCCAGTCAAAAAGTAGATATCCTCGGTGGTGGGCACCAGTGATTGCCCCTCTAGCATGAAATCCTCTGCATTAGGGTGCAAATAGTCAACCAAGGCTTTCAGTAACCTCAGTTGCACCCACATAAAAGGACATAGGAAGAACTTTAACAAACCGCATTGCATTAATGCGGCCACAACATTCGGATCTTCCGCAACCAACTCACCAACTTCTTCATGCTCCCTTTCCCTCCAATAGACATACATCCTGCCAAAACAACAAGTTTCAGGAGGGTGGGTGAGTGCTTTTTGATTTTTTATATATAAAGGGAGGTCCATGCGTGTTGTCTAGGTGACAGTCGCGTGTACACACGGGCAGGTTTTACTCTGCCCAAGTGCACACGCGGCCTGTCCAGAGACAGCTCGCATGGACCTAGGGCCGACCTTTTAAAGGTTGATGCCCACCCAAAAAATGAAATGAAAAGAAAAAATAAAGAATTGAATAGCTAGATAGGGGAATTTGTACTTACTTGGTCAAGATGAAAGTTTGTTTCATCCACTGTAGCTCCCGGAATCACCGTTTTTATCAAAGGAGGTCTTTTGGCTCCAGAGTCAATTTCCAAATCAACAATGGTGACAATGAGCTGCCAAATTCTATTTATAGAATTTTTGGCCTCCCTTATCATTTTCTTTATACCAAAAACCATTTAGAGTGATTCAGGAGTTGCATCAGAGGGATTTGATCGGGTATTGGGATAGCTTTTGGGAGTTTTGTGTAATTTTGACGGTCCATGAAAATTTTTCCGACGATCAACTTGAGCATATAGGTTAGGTTTCTACTCTGATTTTTGTATCTCGTTGTCTTTTACATTTTCCATAGGATCGATCCCATCAAATTGTGACACCGAACCATCATATCTTCTTTAGAAGTGTCACAACTTGGTGGTAGAGCCTACTAAAACATGGATGCCCTAGGTAGATCCTGGTTGCATTATGGTATTGATGTTGTCTCTACAACACTATAGGCTCGGGAGCCCTTGCAGTTTTTCCTGACTACGAGTTTGAGCCTCATTTGCATGATTCTTCTTCGCTCTTGCCCTCACCCTCAGGACTCCCAAAAAATAACGGGTCTTCTTTTAATCCCTTTTCAGACCCTCTAAATATGAAAATATTGTCGAGCGATCTTGTGGCCTTTCACGCTCGTTAAAATAAAATTTGAAGTCACGTCTATCCGACGGTAGTTTACCCCTTTTTCGGTTTGGAAGGTCAACTATATGAACAAAGGTATACTCTATGGAACTTCAGTTCTTTAGAAGAGTACTCTTAGTTATAATTTTATCACTTTTTAGGGTTTGAGGGACTAAACTTATGAAGAAGGAACCCCCACGGAGTCCATAGTTAAGATCTTTTCAGACTCCCTACAATTGAAAAGATCGTCGAGTGACCTTATTCTTTCACACTCGTTAAAATGGTCTAGAAGAACATTCCTGACAGAGTCCATAGTTAATCTTTTTTCAGATTCCTTAAAAATGAAAAAATAGCCGAGTGATCTTGTCCTTGTCACACTCGTTAAAATGGTTTTGAATCGACGTCTTATTGGTGCTAGTTTACCCCTTTTTTGAACCGACTAGACTATCTTCAAAAAAGGTACCCCAACAGAGTCTCCTTTTGTGTTTTTTCAGACTCTCTAAACATGAAGAACCATTGAGATTACCTTCTCTGGGCTCGTTAAACTTACATCGAAGGAAGTTACCATTGTGTGTTTTATTAACCGCGTTTGCATACCTTATACGCTAGCCTTGTAACAGTTTGCTTCTGCGTCTTATCACCTTTGGCCCCCAGAGGATTTTTCCCGAGTATCATTCTACTAGAACATCAGTCTTGTCCTTGTGCCTTGAACTTGTATGTTTGCAACACTCATTCCTCCATTGTAACGTAATATTCCTTTATTCTTTTTTCCAACATTATTGAAAAAGACAAAAAAATCAAATATACCCCAAAAAGAGGAAGGGAAAAGTATTTACTTTATTGGCAACATAATGAGTCGCCCTTAGATAGAGCACATCTGTCTGTTTGTTCATCAGACTATGGGATGTAGTACGACCTTAGGAAGCTTTTTAAGTTGTGTCCTCCACCGTTTGTTTATCCTTCCAAACATATGGAGAGTTAGTGTTGCCTCCTGCTTCGTAGACTTATGATTAATGCCATGCTACCTGAGTCTCATCATTTGTCGTGCTATTTTCCAAGGGAAGTTTTTCACCAAGCCTTAGTTGACCCCTCTGCAATATGTCTCTTGTCCTCATACCCGACCATCCTGAATGTCCAATCAAGTCCTTATTCAAAATCAATGAAGCCTTCAGTCTGATCATCAAGATTATCTAGTCCATGACCAACAAGCCGTCGAAGACCTCTGGGTAATGCAGTCTTACACTCATATTACACTCCTACCCAACTCATATTACACTCCTACCCAAGTTTCGAAGATTTTGAAGTTGATGCTCGAGCTCTGAAGATCTCCAACCATCAGGCCGTATCAACTTCTAGAATATGGATACTCTATATGTATATCTTTCTGATTTTGAGATGTATCTCCGCTGTGTATTGTTTGCGGCTACTCTTTATATAGTTATATGACATGGATCTACAATGTATTTGATTGGTAGCCATGATTATATTTTATCCCAAGCATGGGTATGCCCGCCTCGGTGAAGACATTTGTTATTTTGTAGATGACGTCTCCTGGTTCCAGATCCTTGGGCTCAATCATTCGGCACATCAGTAAAGATTGGTAATGTATTTCGGCCATCAGATGCTCTTATGACCTCACACATTAGGGGGCATCTGTTATAACCCTAAATTGCACCACACATGCTTACC
>JZKD02S1809131.1:612971-632737 GCA_000966675.3 Picea glauca
CTTTTGGGGCTTCTAGATGACATATGAGGGTCCTCCAACTTCGTAAGGCCATAACTCTCAAACCGTGAGGAGTTATGTGACGTTCTATATACCACCAGAAATGGAATGACATGTAATATCCATATAGAATATTACTATCTAAAAATATATCATAACACATACCGTTATCCATCAAACAAACTTGGGTCCATTACCCAAACCTGGGATCTCCAACTTCTCATGGCCATAACTCTCTAACCATGAGGAGTTATGTGATGTTCCACATACCACCGAAAATGGAATGAAAATAACTATCCATATAGGATAGTTTACCTGAAAAATTCATTGTCCTTCATCTCATTATTCCACAATTAAGAATGGGTTCTCTTACTCTGCAAAGCGTCTTCCTGTGAGGGCTTTCACCATAAGGGGACCACTTTGGAGTTCATCCATATTTACTTCTTATCAACCATGACAAGAAAATAATGAATCATATTTACATCAAACAATCTTGTGTCCATTACCCAAACCTTTGTGCTACGGGGATTTCTTCAAGGGTTGGCATCAATGACAACCAACCTTAATCAACAACTTCTTAAGAGTCAATGAAACATTGAATGAAATCATAGGATTGGGAGAAGAAATAAAAGAATCTGTAATTGTTTAAAAGGTACTAAGATCTCTTCCTATGAGATTTGACCCTAAGATATCGACACTAGAATAAATATCAGATATAAACTCAATAAGCATGGACAAACTGCATGGAATCTTCACAACATATGAAATGAGAACTGAACAATAAAATCCATATGTAAATTAAGCAATCTTCAAATCATCCAAAAGATAAAGGCAAAAGGAAAAGAAACAAGAAGAGCATAGCAACAACAGTGACGTCTCAGAAGATTATGAAGAAGTGGCCAACTTCGTCAAAATACTGAACAAGGGAATTGACAATAGGTATAGAGGTAAACTTCCTTTAATTTGTTTTAATTGTGATGGTATTGGTCATTTTGCTAAAAAATGTCCTCATAATAAAAAGAGAAATGATGAAGTCTACTCAAAAGGAAAACAAACATATAAAGGAAAAAGAACTAAAAAGAAAGTTTTCAAGAAAAGCTTATGCACCAAAGAAGATATCTCATCATCAGATGAAGATGAAGTCAATGATAGTGAGACATGAAAAGTTTTATTCATGGCAGTAGAAGACTCTGATAAAGAAGACTCCAAAGAAGAATATGAAGAAGTCGAAGAAGAATATGAAGAAGTCAAAGAAGAAATTGAAGAGGAAAAAGTTGATTACCGAGAAGAATTGATGTGTGTTGTAGAAGTTATCAGAAGAGAAAAGAAGAAAAACAAAGAAACAACAAGCAGAACTAGACAAGAAAGAAGACAATCAAGAACTAGAACAAATGATTAAAAATTTGAATGTTCAAATAGAAGAATATAAAAGAATTGAATAAACACTCAAAGAACAGCTAGAAGAAAAGGATAGGATCATTGGAAATTTGGAAGCAGAGATTGTCACATTAAGAAAGGATATTCAAAAGAAAATTATGCAGAATAGATCAAAAGTTTTGGATGACATTATTAGTAGTCAAAAATATCATCTTGACAAAGTCCAGACTTGGATACAATCAAACAGAAAATGGATCAATCTCCAAAACAACAGATCAAGAAACATATCCAAAAAGCTATGCAGAAAAAATCAAAGGGGATAGGAAGATATACAAGGAAGATTACAGAGGCACTCCTCCACTGAGAAGATTTAGATTTCAGAATCAACAACAAACAGATAGGCCTAAAGAAGAAGAAGGATTCATAAGAACACCTCATTTTAGAAGATCTTCAACTCCCAGGTATCAAACTATATTTTTTGGTTTATGTTATGCATGTAATAATTTTGGACATAAAGCCGTGAACTGCAAAGCTAACAACAAGAACATAAACAACTTTGAAAGTCATACACAAAAGGGTTATCCAAGAAGGCCTAGTGAAACATAGAGAAGAAGTTACAACAAATTTGAATCTTTGAGCACTGAAGTGGAATGTTACAAATGTAACAACTTTGGACGCATGGCCAAAGATTGAAGAATGACAGTCCCTCCTAGAGAATAACAATAGAACAACAACAATCACATACAGTAACCTCAGAAAAGGACATGGATAAGAAAGAAGAATCAATATAGAAATGAAGAATGCACACTCGCTCTACAAGCTAAGTAGAAGAAACATGGTTGGTATGTTGACAGTGGTTGTTCAAAACACATGAAAAGTGATAGAGACTGTTTTCTTACATTAAGAAAGAAAAGAGATGGACCAGTCTCCTTCGGAAATGATGATTCAACTAAAATCATTGGAAAAGGCACAATCAGAATTGGGAACAATAATACAAAGGCATAAACTGTTCTACTAGTAGATGATATGAAACACAATTTTCTAAGTGTGAGTCAAATGTGTGACCAAGGTCATAAAGTTACTTTCGATTCACAAAAGTGCGAGATAAGAAAATAAGGTTCCAGAAAATTGATTGCTATAGCTGCAAGAACTTCAAACAACATATATGTTTTAAGTGAAATTGGAAATGAAAAGTGTTGTCTAGAAAAGGAAGATGAAAGTTGGCTATGGCACAGAAGAATCAGTCACATACATTTTGATAACCTTGTCAAAGTCAGCAAAAGAGAAGCAGTCAGAGAAATGCCCTAGATCACGAAACCAACCAACACTTTATGCAAGCATTGCCAACAAGGAAATCAAACAAAGACCAGGTTCAAATCAAAGGAATATTCAATGACAAGACCACTGGAAATTGTGCACACTGATATAGTTGGACCAACTACAACAAAGGGTTTGAAAGATGAAAAATACTTTATGTTATTAGTTGATGATTATACATGAATGACTGCAATTTTCTTTCTCAAGAATAAGTCAGAAGCTTTTGAAAACTATAATATCTACAAGGAAATGGTTGAAAATGAAATGGATTCAAAAATCAAATGCTTGAGATCTGATAATGGAGGAGATTTCACTTCAAAAGAATTTATGGACTACTACAACAATCATGGAATAAAAAGACAAATTTTTGTTGCTAGGACACCTCAACAAAATGGAGTTGTTGAAATAAAGAACATGATAATATAGGAAATGGCTCGAACAATGCTAATGGATTCAAAATTGACAGATATATTTTGGATACATGCAATGCATACAACAGTTCACATTAAAAATAGAGTAATGCTCAGAAACAACACTGACAAAACTCCCTACGAGCTATGGAAAGGAAGACCGACAAATGTGAAGCACTTCAGAGTTTTTGGAAGCAAATGCTACATCAAAAGAAGATGGAAGAATGGGAAAGTTTGAGTCTCAGGTGGACAAAGGAGTACGTGTTGGTTACTCAAGTACAAGAAAAGCATACAAGTGTTACAATCTGAGATTGAACAAAGTTGTGGAAAACATCAATGCAACAATTGATGAAAGAGTCATACCATAATCAAAGGAAGAAAAAAATGAATCAATGGAACAACCTTTTGAAGAAGAAGCAAAAGTTGAAAAAGAAGTATAAGATGAAGATGAAGAGAATATTGCAGAAGTAAAATAGAAAGTTCAACAAGTGTCTTTGAAGACACCTAGCAGACGAGTACAAAACAATCATCCTTCAGATCAGATTATCAGAAACGAAGATGCAAAAGTTGAGACTACAAGAAGAATCCATTCACAAGAAAAAACATGCCTAGCACTCTTATCTACAATTGAACCAAACTATTTTGAAGAAGCCAACAAGGATGAATTTTGGAATAAGGTCATGGATGAAGAATTGGATCAAATAGAGAAAAATGACACTTGGGAATTGGTTCCAATACCAAAGGATAAGAATGTGATCAACACAAAATAGGTTTTCAGGAATAAATTGAATGAAGATGGACAGGTTACAAGGAACAAAGTTAGATTGGTATGTAAAGGATATGCAGAGTTTGAAGTAATCAAATTTGAAGAGACATTTGCCCCAGTTGCCAGAATGGAAGCAATCCATTTTATTTTAGCTTATGCATTCTCCAAAAATATTAAAGTGTATCAGATGGACATAAAATCAACTATTCTGAATGGGGAACTTGAAGAAGAAGTTTACATTGAACAACCAGAAGGATTTCAGTTGTTAGAGAACGCAAATTATGTGTGTAAATTAAAGAAGGCCTTGTATGGTATAAAACAGGCTCCTAGAGCATGGTACTCTAGACTAGATAAATATCTACAAAAGGAAGGGTTCAAAAAAGGAAGTGTAGACAACAACTTCTACATCAAGGTAAGTTAAGGTGATATTTTATTAATTGAAGTTTATGTTGATGATATTATTTTTGGTAGTGATGATGACAGGTTAAGTGAGAAATTTGCAAAGGATATGCATAATGAATTTGAAATTTCATTACTTGGATAACTATCCTTCTTTTTGGTACTTTAGATACGTCAAAGCAACCAAGGAATTTTTGTTTCTCAAACCAAGTATATCAGAGAAATGTTAAAGAGGTTCATAATGGAAGATTGCAAACCAGTTATCACTCCCATGCAAACTGGTTGCAAGTTAAGCAAAGATGATGATTCAAAGTCTACATATCAGAGACAATACAGGTCAATGATTGGCAGCCTACTATATGTGAAAACATCCAGACTAGATATAATGAAGGAAATTGGACATGTGGCACGATTTCAAGCAACACCAAAGGAATCACATGTATTAGTAGTGAAGAGAATTTTTAGATATCTCAAAGGAACAAAAGAGTTTGGATTATGGTATCCAAAAGGAAATGATCTATCTCCTTTTTCCTACATAGATTGAGATTGGGTAGGTTGTATTGATGACCAATGAAGCACCAGTGGAGAAGTGTTCTACTTGGGTGAGTATTTAGTATCATGGCTAAGTAAGAAATAATCATCAATATCTCTATCTACAGCTGAGGCAGAGTATATTGCAACAACAACATGTTGTACACTGGTTCTTTGGATGAAACAAACTTTGAAAGATATACACGTTGAGTATGATGATCCCATTCCAATCTATTGTGATAATACAAGAAACATTAGTATCTCAAAGAAACCAGTGATGCACTCCAAGACAAAGCACATTCCAATCAAGTATCACTTTTTACAGGAATAAGTTGCAGAAAAGAACATTAGAGTTGAGTATGTGGGCACAAAAGAACAAGTGGAAGACATCTTTACAAAACCACTTCCATGGGAATCTTTTGAGTATCTTTGCCAGAGACTCAGATTTATTTCTACTTCAAAATGAATGCTTTTGAATGCTTATCTTATATGTATTAGATGTACACGAGGAAGCACCATAAAGAGGAAAATTCAGTTAGGGGGAGCAACCCTAGATGGAAAGATACCTTTGCCATTGATGACAAAGGGGGATAGATTCATCAAATGCAGAGGATAGAGGCATGGTTCTAGGGGGAGAAATGGTAACATAGATGCAGAGGATAGAGGCATGTTTCCAGGGGGAGCATGAGTGATATGACTTCAGTATTGCATGACATAATTTTAGTTTTGCATCAGAGTGTTGCTATCAATGCCAAAGGGGGAGATTGTTGATTAAGGTTGGTTGTCATTGATGTCAACCCTTGAAGAAAGCCCGATAGCACAAAGGTTTGGGTAATTGACATCATAACCTGTCTCCTCAGGCTACAACCCGAGGAGACAGGTTACAAGGAACAAAGCTAGATTGGTATGTAAAGGATATGCACAGATTGAAGTAATCGAATTTGAAGAGACATTTTACTCGGTTGCCAGAATGGAAGAAATCCCTTTTCTTTTAGCTTATGCATTCTCCAAAAATATTAAAGTGTATCAGATGGATGCAAAATCAACTTTTCTGAATGGGGAACTTGAAGAAGAAGTCTACATTGAACAACCAGAAGGATTTAAGTTGTCATAGAACGTAAATTATGTGTTTAAATTAAATAAGGCCTTGTATGGTATAAAACAGGCTCCTAGAGCATGGTACTCTAGACTGGATAAATATCTACAGAAGGGAGGGTTCAGAAAAGGAAGTGCAGACAACAACTTCTACATCAAGGTAAGTCAAGGTAATATTTTATTAATTGAAGTTTATGTTGATGATATTATTTTTGGTAGTGATGATGACAGGTTAAGTGAGAAATTTGCAAAGGATATGCATAATGAATTTGAAATGTCATTACTTGGAGAACTATCATTCTTTTTGGGACTTCAGATACGTCAAAGCAACCAAGGAATTTTTATTTCTCAAACCAAGTATATCAGAGAAATGTTAAAGAGGTTCAGAATGGAAGATTGCAAACTAGTTATCACTCCCATGCAAACTGGTTGTAAGTTAAGCAAAGATGATGATTCAAAGTCTACATATCAGAGGAAATACAGGTCAATGATTGGCAGCCTACTATATTTGACAATATCCCACTCATAAATAAGAAGAAAGGCTCGCTCATTTAAGATTAAACTTGAGAATATTGAATATATATAGGTTTCTAAGGTAACCAAAGGATATATAAGCTGAATTTTAGAGGGAAGGTGAAGAAAAGAAGGCCAAAATTCAAGGGAGGATAAATTCTTTTGATGATGCTTTCTAAGGTATGTTATTTACAGGTCATCTCACCATTTTCGCAATAATGTTTTTTCTAGAATGTTTCAGACCATGAAATTGATATTCCATTGATAAAGCATATCCAAGTATCTGTGGTAAAAAAATCATCTTGTGGGTTGTTACATTTTTGGAGTTACACTCCATGTAAAATAGGGTTTGTGGCTAGTCCTGAAACTAGTCTAAAACAAGTGTTTTGGGTAAAACGTCATAACTTATTCATAACAGATCCAAATTCATTAAGACAAATTTTTTTAGTTAGATTAAAGTCTTTAGTATTATGTGTAACATTTTCATATTTATTCAACAAATATTCCGTGCAGGGCATGCTCCACAATGTCGCTCTCTAGAATAAGACAAAATTCAGCAAGGTATGCCATTTTTGCTATAAATCCTTTTCTGAGAGGTTACAAGTAGTGAAACCTGGAGGAATTTCACAAAACACACTGAATAACATTGTGTATCATTTTCAGATATTTATTCATTATAGGTACATAGTTATGATTATTTCAGGTTATGGTTGTTGACTAATCCAAAACTAGGCATGTGAGACTAAAGAAAAGTTTGATGAAAATGCTAGTCTCTTGTTGTTAAAGTTAAGGAAGGTTTGCAAGTATGTGATCATATACACTAGGTCTATTACAAAGTTACAAATCATATTTGGATGATGAAAATGATGAGGGATTTTGGTTGAGGTACATGTTGGGTACATGGTTGAGACAACTAGTTGATGAGTTGGCACATACATGAGGTGTATAGTTGATGATGCTGGTACATATTGATGAGTCATAGTTGATGAGTAGTTGACACATGATTGGTACATACTTGGTACATTGTTGGATGCACTTGTTTATGGTACAAGTTAATTACAAGTTGTTTGGTACAGGTTGGTGCATGGTTGATGCACTTGTTTATGGTACAAGTTGATTACATGCTGAGGTATAGGTTGATGCATGGTTCATGTTTATTGATACATGTTTACAACGATATATCTCACAATGATAGTGTGACAATAGGTCCATCATTCTACTTATACTTTAGGGTGGTTGGATGGGGAAAGGACAACTGGTTGTAACCACCTTCCAGTTGTAGCCGGAGAACATAGGGGGTTGTAGCCTCCTTCTGATTGTAGCCAGATAATTGGGGAGCTGGAGATTCCCTTAGGTTGTAGCCTAAGAAAATAGGGGGTTGGAGCCTCCTTCTAGTTGTAGTTGGAAAACAAAGGAAGTCAGTGCTTCTAATGAATGTAACTATTCAAGACATATAAGAAAAAGAATTCCGTGGATTTATCCCGCTTTGGGTTTCCATGTAAAACACTGCGCTTTGGGTTTCCATGTAAAACACTGGTGTACTGTGTATGTTTATGATTGTTCATTTGTTCATTGCTCATTATTGGATGATAATTCTACATTGATATAACACTTGGATTATTTGGTTAAAATGGATTATAATTGCTCTATTCCTGATTCACCCCCGCCTCTCAGTAATCCAACATCATGTTACTGAACATTTCATTACAGCTACATGTAGAGTGTTTGTGTATGGAGAGAGATAGTGGAAGAAGGATAAGATACCTGCTAATCTAGTTAATTGGTTTCTAGTTCCATAGCACCATGAACCGGATTGGAGCTAGGGTATTCCACATAAATGGTTGACATAGGAATGCCAAACTACTTTGGCCATAATTCAAAGGTACATTACCTGTGAGGGAGGATTTTCAACTATTCACTATTATCACATACAATTATTAATGCATTTAAATGGTGACAATCCTCTGTGTTTACCTTTTTATTTGATAAAGAGTTTAACGAAGATGTCCCAAAGGGTTTATACTCAGCCTAAAACTTCTAGCAAAAGCTTATTTCATCAAGGCTTAATCAAAACCTTGGTTCTGCATTCATTAAGTGAGGTTTGAATGTCTTGGAATGAATTTCTGAATTCATTAAGACTGGAAGAACAAGGATCTAAATAGAGAAACAATATAGAAAATAAATATACAGTCTAAAAAAAGAGAAGGAATGCCTCTAAAAATTCTTCAAAGTCACAAGGAGACCCCTCTATATCTACACGAACAAGGTATAATAAAAGGAAGCCCCAACTGTAACAAGAAGTTGAAATCAAACAAGAATTTGAATCCCTTGTTATGAACATGAATATAAGAGTTTTGATAGGGTTTGTACAAGAAGGATGGAAAAACAAATAACAAAGTAGCTGCAAGAAGTCAAGCTAGAACCTGAAAAATATTATGGTGATGAAATTGTGAAGAGGACCATTGATAAAAACAGAGTAAGTTGGAAAAGGGAAAATGAGTTGCATATTACAAAAGTAGGCCTAAGATTAGGGATACTAATAAATTAAGGCTCAATTCCAAATCCTTATGAAATCCTTCTCCAAAGAAGGAAAATTTGATTGTGCTTGATGATGATTATGGTGAGAAAACTACACAAAAAACAAATACACAATTACAAGTGCCATAGATAGTCAGTTTTGAAGATGAATTGGGGCAAGATCTAACATATACCCCAGACATTGACGAGTTACGATGTCTAGATATGCAATAAGTTCAAGTTCCAAAAAATCACACAGAAGAGGAAATCATGCTGGGTTCATCTTCCAAATGAGACATGTATGAATTTAGAGCAAGAAAGCCCAAGTTGTCAATTGTCCTAAATCAATCTACAACAGAGGAAATCCATGAAGGATATGCCATAGAGACAAGAAATAAATAAAGACAGGAAACTAAAAAATTGCAATCAGTCATCAAAGAACTAAAACAAGAAAAGTTGGCACTTGAACATTGGAATGCTAAGAAACAGGAAAAATCGCAAAGCTTAAGACAAATAACAAGAATAAACGAAAACTGTTTAAAAAGGTGAGGACAATGAACATTAATCTTTATTGGAATAATGCAGTTCTCAATACCAATATGAAGCAGGAAACGATCAGAGGTTCGTCTTCTACTCCACAATGAAGGTTCCAGAACTAGGGCAACATACAATTTTAAATTTTTTTAACACGAGGAGCACCTACATCTAAATAAAGTGGAAATTCTGAAGTTGTTTTTGAAGGGTTACACACAGGTTAGATATTTTTGGAATTGAAGTATACAATGGCTCAACTTATGCAACATATGAGGACCTTGTCAACAGAATTTTGTAGTCTTATTTCCACGAGTTGCTGAAATAATTTGAGTCAATAAAGGATTTGTTACCACAAGTTTGTTCATTTTCTCTGCAATTTTGAAGAATCAACTCAACAATCAGTTGCAACAATTTTATTTTATAGGATCTAAATATCTTTTGAGATCAGAACTAGTCAAATGCCAAGTCATCTATCTAATGACTAGGTTTTGGAGAATCAAATGGAATATATGTAAGAGGATTTGTCTCCTAGATGCTAGCTAGAAAATATGATCATATCAAAACTGTATCTAGGAAGTAAGATCTATTGAAACCAATTACTGTGTTTAAAAAGGCAACTTGTTGACAAAATTGGGGGTTGGTGGGAGTGGTATTTTTGGAAAACTCTGTTTCTAATTGTAAATACTAAAACTTATTTCATTTTGCACTAAATGGAAAAGGCTATCTGATGGTTGGGTTCCTCTTCTTGTCTTTATTATTTCTTTTCTTACTTGAATTCATATTTATCTTCTGCAAAACATTTGATATATCTTGTTTATGATTTAAGCCAGTTAATATTTTGTTGATTGTTTGTTCATAACCTGATTTGTGTTTAAGTACATGTTTCTTGTTCTTGAATGATATGTAGGATCAAGGATTTACTATGTGAATGAATAGATTGGAAACTTACATAAATCTGTCTTTCATTTTATAATCTGCTATCTAATTCATCAGGTTGAATACCATTTACTAGGCAAGTGTGATAGGAATTTGTTCTTGTTACCTGAGATTGATATTTTTATTTTACCCACTGCTTAACCTTCAAACCAATTTCAAAACCCAAAAAACATGTTTATTCATAAAAAACCATTGCAATAACTTAATGATGCCCTATCTTTCCTTTTAGTAGTCAAGTGAAAATTTAGGGAGTAACATATTTTGGCATCATTTTCAGGGATGAAGGAATGAATTTATTTTCCCTAGGAAGAAAAACATTGAGAAAGACTATCTCTTGATGGTGAACACCGGTTGGATAGAAAAGTAGACTGCATATGTTCCACCTAGAGACTCCATTACTTAAGATATAGCTCCTAAAATAGAAGTGAAGGGATCAAAGCCTGAGCCCACCAAAACCTCAGTATCAACTTCATCTTAAAAAAGGAAACTAACCAGAGCTAATCCTGATCCTAATCCAATTTCAGTAGTATCAGATCCTGAAAAACTATTAAGAAAGTCTAGAGAAACTCTAGGCCAGTCTTCATCTTCCAAGGGTAAATCTATTTTTTTATGGAGAAACCATTTTTGAGTCCCAAGTACCCATTGATGTTCCTCAAGAAGAATTAGTGCCTGCAATTGAGGAAAAACCTGTTGTACATCCTTCACAACTAGTTCTTTCTACAATAATTTCTATTAATGATTTGACAATGGAACAATGGAAAACATTTTATAAACTGATGAAAATGGAAGAAGAAGATACAACCTTCACATATGAAACCATAAGTGAGTTTCCTGCACATACTAAAGAAGAAATTGACCAGATGTTGGCATAGGGGAAGACCCAGGGTTCAATGCTACAACAGTGCACCAAAAAAACCCTAACTACCGGCCCTTTCGGCAACACCTGCGAAGCAGATGAAGTCTCACCCGAGGTAGAGGTATGGGTGGTTGCATGACTCCAGTGTCTGCAACCTCAGCCGAGACACAAATATGTGACTGTAACACCTTAACAAAGCACTTAGCAATATATATCATCAATATTTAACCAGTATTTACTTCACTGATAAAACCCTAATTATAGAGCACGATAGTATTCAACCAGATCTACTATATTCAAGCACTAAGAACATCCACATAGGCCATATCTAGTATTCATCCATACTATTAAGCACATAGCATTAACATATCTATCTACCATTCATCTATATCAAAGCACTAAGAAAGTTAACATATAAACACATCAACACATCGCACAAAGTAGAGCAACACAACATGTACGTGGTTCACCCCCACCCTGGGGCTACATCCACCAACTCTTCATATTCTTTATTAGCTTCTTCAATCAGTTACATGCACATAGCCACAAGAACCCTACTCTGTAGAGGACAGGAGATCTACACACCTCGCTAGATCCTCCTTCCCCAGGCTAGGTTACAACACTAAGCCTCTTCTCAATCTCTTACACTCTCTTGCACTGAGATCTACAAGCCTCATACAGTATGCACAAAAGTAATATCTACTCAACACTTATCACTTTCGATCACACAGATCGAAACTATCCTCTTTTACTTACTTTTCCCAGCTACTTATTTATACATTACAAAATGATCCTAAGCATGGGTAAACCCATGGGCCGACATCCCCATACCTGTTAGACAATATCGAATCCAAAAAAGGGCTCTAAAATGGGCCGAGATCCCAATATATCTACTTCTTCTTGTGCTCCACCTTCGATAGCTTGTCGAAGTCCCAAAAATAGGTCAAACCTGACCAAGGATCCAAAAAACTTGGTCAAGGGTCAATAGGCCCCCAAAACTCACTTATGACTCATCCCAAGACACTTTGATTTGGATAATTCTGCCTCAAAAACCTCAAGCTTGGCTCGAGCTGCTTCAACTTGTTCCTGTGCCATGACCTCTTGTTCAGCAAACTCCTAGATAACAACTTCGTTAATAGGTCCCTCTAGGCACTATTCAACTGCAGTGACAACTTTCTCCAGTTCTTCTCCTTGGCCTTTGATCTTTGTAAATAGCTTGCAAGCCTCACCTTGTATAGGTTGGAGCCTCTGAGTCACTTCCATGACTCTGCTTTGAATGACGTGGACCTGCTGTTGAGCACTACGTTGTTCCTGGGATTGCTTCATTCTTTCAACAACTGACAGGGGCTTCAACTGTGCCTGTATTATTTCTGCTTGATACTTCTCCTCTTGGAGTTGTGACTCCAGTGTCTTTAGTTCTATATTCATAGTGAGTCGCTCATATGTCCGGGCACTGCGATCACTCAATTTATTGCATTCCATGGCAAGGGCCTTTATTCTCTCAACTGTGCCTCGAGAAGTTGCATCTCTTTGATCCCTTACATCCTACGGAGTGTAGGGAACTATGCAGAGCTCTAAGTCTTCTATTCTTTGTTGTAGCTACTGGATAGCTTCTGTGAGCTTCTCTACTTGATGTGTGACTCGGTCTTTTGCCTGTGGTTCTAAGCCTGTCATAGAGCGAAGTGCTCTATTGACTACTTCTTTCACTTCGAGTTGCTCTACGAGCAACTATTCCTTTTCTTGCTACATCTGTTTTTTCTCCTCTTCCAATTTTTCCTGGAGAGCAACCTTCTCTTGCTCTGCAACTCGGTGTTGTTCTACGAGTACTCCTTGCACTTTCTTCAAGGCCTGGGTGGATTGTTCCATTTCTTCTTGTGCTCGACGAAGGTGAGCTTTGGTTGCATCTGCTAGTCGATGGAGTTGGGCTGGATCATCTCCCAACTCTGGTTCTCCTGATGGTAGGGACGTAGTGGAAACTGCATGACTGGATTGAAGGGCCTATTGTACCCCTCAGATTTCGACCTTAATTATGTCATACATTTCCTCCTGCTTGGCTTCTTGTTTCTCCACGATTTCCTATGAAGCGTCATTTAGGGCTGCTATGATGAATTCAAAAATCATAGGTAGTGAGTACAGTCTACATCTTGGTCACAGTGGCTTTCGATTTCTTCCGGGAAGAAGGTTTCAGGGGAGAAACCTTCCTCTTCTTTAGTAGATCATTCCCATCTCTAGGCGCTGTTACTTCACCTTGTTTCTGTTAAGCTTCTTTGACATTTACCGCTTCTACTTCATCATCACCCCCTCAGTCAGGTGATACTGAAGAAGTCTTGCCTAAGGCGCTGCTTAATTCTTGGACCTCTTCAGTTTTCTTCCTTTTGTTGTGTCTGGGTGTATCAAGTATTTGTATGGGGAAAGCATGCTATGGTTCTTGCAATATCCAAGGTTGAGGTCGCTGAATGTCAATGTTGCGATATTCTCCTACTGTTCTCTTACTGCGTGTATCTCCTTCGTGAGGTATGCAGTAACCATGGTGTACTCAAAATATATTGGCACACTATCTTGACTCACCACGTCGACCAGAGGTGGGATGTAATCGAGAAATATGGTCAGGATCAGCTTCACATTTTCTAGGTCATCTCTGTGCTTGGTTCTCTTCTCTACTATTGGTCATGATGGCCTGGATTCGCAAGTAGTCGACGAAGAGGCTTGCACTCCTCTCGTCAACGATGCTTGTATACCCACAAACATTACTCTTTCAGGCATTGATATTTAAGTCATGAGGTCAATGGGTACCTCCTTCACAGACTCTTCGACTGCACTAAGCTCTTCGAACATACACGCTTGTGGTCAAATCTCTCAGGTTAGAAGAGTAACTAGTCAATGCAACGAGACAAATGGTGATAATGCAATGATCATTGTGCGGAATCAACTAATCTACAGGCTTAGATTCATGATTAGAAAAAGTGTTCTCGATGCAAGGTTTGAAATAATAAGTAGATAACGAAGCAACAGATCTCTCCAACGGGCGATAAGTCTCCATTAACTTAGTTCTGTCCATTACGGCATGATCCCAACGGTCTGATGGTGAGTTGTTTGACCATAAATGCCTTTCTACCCATTTGGGGGGTCAGTCTAATGGTTATACTATTCCCAACAACTATATTTCTTCTCCATGGTGAAGTTCCATGTGATGTTGTTCTGATATCCCGACGAAGTTCCTGTTTTGTAAATTTTCCCTTTGCAAAGTTCCCTCTGGACCCTTCTGTAACTTTTCGATCTTTGCTCTCTTTTTGCTAAGATTTCAAGCCTTCTTTCCGGTGAGATTCATCTCGTTATTCCTCTTTCCATTATGATTCTTGTCTTATTTTGGCATAGTAAATTTTCACTGTTGATATTCTTTCCTAAGATTCAAGGGTAATACTTCTTCTCTATCTGAGATAGGTACTTCAGTATTTTGCAAATCTTCTTGTGTTATTGCAACTTCTACATCCAAGTATTTGGTCCTAAGTAGATTTGATCTGTTCTCTTGTTCTTCAATCAGCTGTGCGATCCTCCTAGTCATGAAATCTTTCAACTCTTGCTTCTTCTACTCTAAGACTTCTTCTTCCTTCCTTCTGGCCTGATCTCTTTCAATCCAAGGTTTTCCTAGTAACATAGCAAATGGGGCACTGTTCTTAATAAATTTAACAACCTCAAAATATTCCTCTATCGAATTTCCATGAGCACTCATAGATATCTGGGTAAGTCTTCCACATAGGGTTATCATTTTTCCTCTGAATAATCCTATTCCTCCCAATGAAGGAATCATAGCAGGCTCCCCTAAAAGTTAGAAAGTTATTTCTGTCATCATATTCACCTATGTTTCCTCATCCTGAACATAGTCAATGTCGAAGTCTTCTATTCTTTCTTCAATGTACTCTTTTTCTTTGAATATCTCTGATAAGATGATATGTCGATGGTCATTTAGGGTTTCTTTCATCTTTAGCAATACTTTCTTTGATTCTTTCTGGGGTTCTGCCATAATCTCAGTTTCTGGATCTGGCTTAGGGTTTTCTTGGTTCATATTCATTCTTTCAAACTTAGAAATCATTCTAGGAAAATCCAATACTTCATGGTACATATCTCTACAACAAAGACAACAAGATCTTCTACAAGGGCATTCCTCAGCTAGATGTCCCAGTCTTCTGCGAATGTAACAAAGGGTTAATCCTTGTTTTCTTTTAGATTATCCCGGACCTTTCCTGTACTTCACACTAGGATCATAGTAGCTAAACTGCAAAAAATTATTTCTAGGATCCTGCATCCATTTGTTAGTCCAAACATTCTCTCTATGCATAGATATAACATATCTTTCACTATTCTTATCAGATCTACTCATATCAAATCTTCTTTCATCTATCAGTGCCCTAGTTTTCAAGCTAGGGAAAATCTTATCAAACATACCTAGATCCATACTTTAGAAACAAAAAATTCCACTAATCTTATATTCAATAGAGCACAAAGCTTCCAGATCTAAAACTTTTCACTATTCTTACCTTTATCAGAGCACATAGCTTGTAGATCTTACCTCTCTAAGAAAAAATGCTCACTTTTACCTTTCTCATAGAACAAATCTTTCAGATCTTACCTCTTTTCTTTAGATATGACTTCTTTTCTTAGCACATAGCTTCACAGATCAAGTAGAATACTGCACACTAGAGAGACAGATCTACACACAAAGATTTCACAATTTCAGGCCAGATCTTCACACAAAGCTTCTCTTTCCTTAGTTCCCAACAATCATAATTTCAGTCCCGACAACAGAATCATTTGTTGGCACATGGGCAGACCCAGGGTTTAACGATACAAAAACGCACCAATAAAACCCTAACTACCGGCCCTTTCGGCAACACCTACGAAGCAGATGAATTCTCACTCGAGGTAGAGGCAGGGGTGGTTTCAGGACTCCAGTGTCTACAACCTTAGCTGGGACACAGATCTGTGACTGTAACACCTTAACGAAGCACTTAGCAATATAGATCATCAATATTTAACTAGTATTTACTTCGCAGATAAAATCCTAATTACAGAGAATTGTAGTATTCAACTAGATCTACTATATTCAAGAACTAAACACATCCACATAGGCCATATCTAGTATTCATCCATACTATTAAGCACATAGCATTAACATATCTATCTACCATTCATCTATATCAAAGCACTAAGCAAGTTAACATATAAACACATCAACACATCGCACAAAGTAGAGCAACACAACATGTACATGGTTCACCCCCACACTGAGGCTATGTCCACCAACTCTTCATCTTCTTTATTAGCTTCTTCAATTAGTTACATGCACAGAGCCACAAGAACCCTACTCCGTAGAGGATAGGAGATAACGCACCTCGCTAGATCCTCCTTCCCTGGGCTAGGTTACAACACAAAGCCTCTTCTCAATCTCTTACACTTGCTTGCACTGAGCTTTGCAAGCCTCATACAATATGCACAAAAGCAATCTCTACTCAACACTTAGCACTTTCGATCACACAGATCGAACTTGTCCTCTTTTACTTACTTCACCTAGCTACTTATTTATACATTACAAAATAGGCCTAATCATGGGTAAACCCATGGTCCAACATCCCCATACTCGTTACATAATCCCAAATCCCAAAAAGGGCCCTAAAAGGGGTCGATATCCCATGATCTCCACTTCGTCTTGTGCTCCACCTTTGATAGCCTGGCGAAGTCCCAAAAATAGGTCAAACTTGACCAAGGATCCTAAAAACTTGGTCAAGGGCCAACACCAGATAGTATCCTCATCCTTATCTCATATTTTCAATTATTAGAGAGTGAAGCCTGAATTTTAAGTTTTCAATAATATTTTGGCTATAGAAGGACTCTTAGAATCTCAACAGACCCATTCTCAATCTTTATCACCCCTTGAAGTTTGTACTCCAACTTCACTTCATATTTCACAGCCATATTATCCTCCTAAATATCCTACTGCATTTTTTCACACCATGGATTGATCCATATGGATATCAGTGGCCACCAACCTATTCCAACTAACTCAAAGCAATGTTATGGAAACTTACTATTTTTAATAGTTTTTCGGTTCCTAAACTCCTAGGGCCATTTTGAGGGCCTAAATGAAGTTTTTTCAGGATTGATTTCCTCAATCAAAAAGAAGGCTTTGATTGATCCCTCAAAATTAATCTCCTCAATGATACCTTTCCAACAAGCTATCGTCCACCCCAAATAGAGATTGTATGCCAAAGTTATGCCCTCAGGAATTTGATACACCAAACTACCCAAAACGGGGTCCACAAAACTATTGGGTTTTCATCTTCCGGGGATAGGTTTTTGGATTTTATTTATGTTAAAAATACCTTTAGATCCTCATTGTAATCATATTTTTGTGAATGTGAGTATCCATCACATATCTTCTTAGAGATAAGCTGCCACCATTCTAGCGAGTCTTTAACTCTGTATTTCTACCGTTTTGTACGTTTCACTCATTAAAAGAAATTGTGTATTAATGAATCTCTGTGTTTATGGTTGAATCTCTGATATATTTCTATTATATTATTGGATGTATGAGATATCTTTGTACATTTATTTATTATATATTCACTCTCATTTCCTGCCGAAAAAAAATCCAGATCAATGGTATCAGAGCAGGTTTCTCTTGATTCTTTATTCAGTGCATGTCCCCGATGAGGTCCGAGTATTACAAGTGGGGTCTCGAGCTTGTATCTCTTGAGTAAAATCACTCTCACATGCCCAAGAAACCCTCCGTGGTGGAATACAATAAAAACTACAGAGCATATGATTCTATTAATCTGTTGCTTGAGCAGGCTCTCACACAATAGAGGGACGAAATGATGGAGAATTTTTCCTACATCCTTCAACGCCTGCCAATAAAAACAAGTGAATATTCATAAATTGACCTCTTTGGAGGAACCTCACCTTTCAAGGTACATGTTAATTTTGAAATTCCCATATTTTAAGGACAGATAGATGCAGATTCCCTAGAAAAATGGTTAAATCTACTATAAGTTTATTTCTCTGTTCATAATTTCTTTGACAGGGAAAAAAATCACCTTCACGCTCCTTAATGATCTACCGCATGTCAAACATTGGTGGGAAACTTATTGTGAGAAAATTTCCACAGAGGAGTCTAGAATATATGGGGCTGATCCCACTTGGGAATTGTTTTTGGATGTGCTCAAGGAACAATATTACCATGTTGGAAACTATGTTGACCAATACATGAGATGGACCACACTACGACAAGAGAGGGGCCAAGCAGTTCCATATTTCACCAATACCTTCCATACCTTGCGCACCAAGATGGGTATCAAATAATCTGAGTGACATATGGTTTTGAAATACCGTGGGGCTCTACATAGATACATCCAAACTGAAATCTATTTTCTGCACATCTCATCACTTGGTGCTGCTTATCGATATGATGTTAAAATCGAGCATAAATTTAAGCAGCAGAACAAGCGAGAGTTTGGGTCTGCAAATTTGCAACAACCAAAGTATGGTAAAGATGAACCTAACAACTAGCCTTCAGAAAACTAGTCCAAGCCATAGAAAAAGAATGGTAACAGAAAGACGAAGGACACTGGAAAATGGTGTGATTTCCAAAAAATTCTCTGGTACAACACTGATGAATGTTTCTCAAAAAAGTCATTGGTGGTCGAGATCAAATACAAGGAGTCAAACCCTAATTCAGAATCTGATTAAGAAAATACTGGTAGAAGATAGATCATCGATGCAGACCCCACTGGTATTTTCACGTCCACAACAATTCAACCAGAAGAACCAACATATATTGAAGAGGGGGAGTACCTTTTTCATTCATATATGTGGTTGAAGCTACATTTTATTGTTGATAGCGTAAGCCAGATGAACCTCATCTCAGTAGAGGTTGTCAAATAGTTAGGATTTTTGACAACACCACACCTGTATCCATACAAAATCGAGTGGCTTTACCAGGGATGAGATATTCGTGTCATCCAGTAGTGCCAGTTGTCATACAACATCCAAACCTTCAAGGATGAGGTATTATGTGATGTTTCCCCACTGGATGTATGTGATGTTCTCTTGGGCCAACCATATATGTGGAAGTTCCATGCTATTTGTGAGTCTCGACCCCGTAGTGTCGTTGTTACTCTGGGGGGGTCATCTCTACAGGATACCGAAGGTAGTTTCGACTACTGTCCCACCTAAAAAATTCCACAAGGTATTATCCCATACAACAAAATTTATCTTCTTCACAATATGTTCAAAAGGTGAACAAAAGGACACTACAACCACTGCAGCCTAAGTCAAAGCACCTTCTATCCAAGAAAAGCAGGTCCAAAAGATTGAAAAAAAGTGTAAATATTCCTTCTGCACATATACATCTCATTGTTGTTGGGTATTCTACCCTACGGACTAATAAGCTAGGGCTCTAAACTTATACGCAGAAAATGACCCTTAAGATTGAACTTTTAACCTTCTACCCAAAATCTCAACC
>JZKD02S1809131.1:632747-662249 GCA_000966675.3 Picea glauca
GCTTGTTTTGAGTGGTTTTTGAGGAGTTACTCAGCATGGCTTTGGCTAGGAAGAGGCATGAGTTGGCCTGATGCCAGGTAAACCTGTATGGTGCATTTTAGGGTTATAACACTCATGTAGCTAGACTGATTAAAAATTTCCAACCATTTGAGACACATGTTCGTGACAACCTTCGACAAGCTAAGCAATGCAACTTCTCCAACAAGGCAAGCAGCTCATCAAGATGCAGATTCAGTAAACGATTTTCCCTCTTGCTCGAGAACTCAACGCAATGGAGACCATTTATTCCCAAGGGAGGATTGATCCATGTGGATATCGATGGCCACCCACCTATTCCAACTGACTCAAAACAATCTTCTGGTAACTTACTATTTTTAGCATTTTTTCAGTTCTTAAACTTTCAGGTCCATTTTGAGGTCCTAAATGAATTGTTTTATGGATTGAGAACCTCAATGATATCCAAAGGATATGAATGAGCCCCAAAAATGAATATCCTCTATGATACCTTTCCAACGAGATATCGTGCACCCCAAACAAAGATCATATGCCAAAGATATGCCCCCGGGAAGTTGATACACCAAACTACCCAAAGCGGGGTCCACAAAACTATTGGCTCTTCATATTCTGGGGTTAGGGTTTTGGATTTTATTTATGTTAAAAATTCCTTTATAGACTCATTGTAACCATATTCTTGTGACTGTGAGTGGCCATCACATCTTTTCTTATAGATAAAATTCCACCATTCTAGCGAGTCTTTAACTCTGTATTTCTATAGTCTTGTACATTTCACTCATTAATAGAAATTTTGTATTGTTGTATCTCTGTGTTTATGGTTTCATATGTGATATATTTCTATTATATTATTGGATATCCGAGATATCTTTGTACATTTATTTATTATAACTTCTCTCTCATTTCATGCCGAAAATAAATCCGGATCAGTGGTATTAGAGCATGTTGCTCTTGATTGTTTTTTTTAGTGCATGTTCCCGATGAGGTTAGAGTATTACAAGTTGGGTTTTGAGCTTGTATCTATTGAGTAAAATCACTCTTTCATGACCAATAAACCCTCCATGGAGGAAGAAAATAAAAATGGCAGAGGATACAATTCTATTAATCTATTGCTTGAGCAAGCTCTCACGCGATAGAGGGACAAAATGATGGAGAATTTTTCCCACATCCTTCAATGTCTGTTGGTAAAAATAGGCGCATATTCATAAAGAGACCACTTTGGAGGCACCTTTCCTTCCAAGGTACAAGTTAATTTTGATATTCCCATATTTTAAGGACAGATAGATGTGGATGCCCTAGAAAAATGGTTAAATATGCTAGAAGGTTATTTATCTATTCATAATTTCTTCGACAGGGAAAAGATCACCTTCGCACTCCTTAAGGCTCTCCCCCATGTCAAACATTGGTGGGAAACTTACTATGAGAAAAGTTCCATAGAGGATTCTAGAATATATGGGGCTGATACCACTTGGGATTTTTTTGTGGATGCGGTCAAGGAACAATATTACCCTGTTGGAAACTATGACGACTAGTACATGATATGGACCACATTGTGGAAAGAGAGGGGACAATTAGTGCCATAGTTCACCAATACCTTCCATACCTTGTGCACCAAGATGGGTATGAAAGAGTCCAAGCAAAATCTAGTTCTGAAATACTGTGGGGCTCTACAAAGATACATCCAAACTAAAATGGATTTTTTGGACATCTCATCATTGGGTGCTACTTATTGATATGTTGTTAAAATAGAGTAGAAATTTAAGCACCAGAACAAGTGGGAGTTTCGGTCTAAAGATCTGCAATAACCAAAGTATGGTAAAGACAACCCTAACAACCAACCTTTAGAAAACCAGTCCAAGCCACAAGAAAACAAGGGTAATTGAAAGATGACGAAGGACACTGGAAAATGGTGCGATTTCCACAAAATCCCCTGGCACAAAATCGATTTATTTCACTCAAAATATTCATTGGTGGCCTAGATCAAAGACAATGAGTGAAACCCTGATTCAAAATATGATTCAGAAAATACTAGTAGAAGATAGATCATCGATGAAGACCCCACTGCTATTGTCACAACTGCATGAATTCAACCAGAAGAACCAACATATCATGAAGAGGGGGAGCACATTTTTCATTCTTAGATGTGGGTGAAGGGGACCCTGCTACATTTTATTGTTGACAGCGGAAGCCATAAGAACCTCATCTCAACAGAGGTCGTCAAACAATTGGGATTCAGACAACACCACACCCACAACCATACAACATTGGGTGGATTTGCTAGGGATGATATCTTAGTGTAATCCAATAGTGCTGATTGTCATACAACATCCAACCCTTCAAGGATGAGGTATTATGTGATGTTTCCTTGCTGGATGTCTATGATGTTATCTTGGGCCAACCATATATGTGGAAGTGCCATGATATTTATGAGTCTCAACCCCATAGTGTCATTGTTACTCTGGGGGGTGTTGACGGGCGAAATTGACCGTCCGTCAACTGGAAGAGTGGAATCGGTCCATGGTTGTCTAATAACCCAAGCCATTTGGGATGAACCGCCCTGACGAGTTTAGCGGCTCCGTTAGCCGATCTAAGGTCCTAAGAAAATAAAAAAAGAAAACTACTCTAAACTAACTAATCTAACTAAAAATAACTATTAAAACAAACTAAACTAATCTAACTAAAAAAAGAAATAAAAAAAACTAATAAACTAAACTAACTATTCTATATATACAATCTACTAACTAATACTATACTAACTCTAACTAATTAAATATCTAACTACTAACGGAAATATAACTTATTCACAAAATGTACAATATCTACAATTTACAGATTTGAATAAAACCTGAAAAACTCATTTATATTCTGGCTTAAGACAGAGAAAGATATTTTTTATTGATTTTATAATTTTATGAACAGAAATAAAACAAAAACTAACTAAACTAAAAACTAATATAGTAATTCTAACTACAAATCTAACTAAACATATATCTAACTAAACTACTAATATTATACTATCAAATAATCTATTTAAATAAATAACAAGCTAACCTGAAGAAACGCTCTAGGTTTGTCCTGTATGATGATTGTCTTAGCTGATCGGAGGGAGGAAACCCACACCGAATTATCCATGAGCTTCTCGTAAACTAGAAACTGTTGTGCTCTTCAAATATAATTACAGGACAAACAAGACATAAAAATCACAACAATCATATGATTTATAAATCTTCACAGTTAGATAAACCTGTATGCAAAGACTTATACAAAATGATTCGATTAATGAAGAAGAGAAATATGTGATTCATCAACTGAAACAAAGTAATTTTTGTATTTTTAAGTAGTGAAAGAAATCAGATATGGATAAAACATTAATTAAATCACATCATTCTACAGTGGACTATGATAGCTAAAGTAGTCTATAATCAACTGCAAATGACATGCATAAACTTGAAACAAAAGATTGATATTACGAAAGCGAAAGCTGTAGCAATAACATAAACTCTCGTCTCAGTTTGTATTAGAAATCCATAGCTTGGTTCTCCCACAAGTGAGGATGCTCCTTGTTTACAAAAAATAAGAAGTATTTAAAGACTTCCCACAGGGTAAAACATCCTTGTGGAAGTTATCAAAACTGTTTACACAAATCTGGGAAAATATCCCAAGTTTCTAACTCAAACTTAACAACCTAAGACAAAACCAAATCTAAAACATCTCCTAAAATTCCACAGCATGCCCAATTTTCCATTGAAATTTGGAGGTACCTGTAGGTGGACAATAATAGACAAGTTTAGACAATGTTCAGCTGTAAAATCATAAAAAAATCCAACTTTTATGACTAGCTAATAGAGTCAAATGATTCTGTAGCTGGTCTAAATCACACACAGAATCGTATTAAAAATCAATTCAAATCTTGGAAAATACATTCAAACTATCAAAAGATATTTGATTGCTAAAAGCCTTATTCAAATTGACACTTGTATGCAAATTAATCAAACTAAATCAAATGATAACATAGATAGCTACACTCTGTTTAATTCGTTATCACTAATTCAGGTAAACAACATTGTATTGGATAACTGAACATTAATGAAATCATTCTCATAACCAATTGAAATCAACAGGAATAGATGCTTCAGCTATCCACAGATCACTTCGAATCCAAACCAAATCAACAAAATCGTTTTCTCAAACTGATATAACTGTATTAAATATAAACGATCATGCTAATCACTTGCAAATCAAATCAAAATAGGAACGAATCAAAATGGTTTGAGGCTGGAAAATCGTTATAGATTAACACTGTTTCCATGATTTTTGCAAATAGACCTTCAACACAGGTCGAATGTAATCCAAATCTAAGCGAAAACAAACCCCAATTCATTATATTAATCCAAGCAATTCATAAAACGACTTTGATATTGAAAACCATATACCTGGGAGGATTGATCAAGGGTTCAAGAGTGTGAGAGGCTAGATGGGTGAGAGGAATTCTAAGGCACATGCCTGGAGAATTCATAGATCTTTCATCAAATGCACACAGACCCAATACGTCCCCTTCAGCCATTGAGAGGATCTGAAAAATGACCTGAAAAACACGAGCTAGATCTCTGTAACAACTCGATTTCTGGGGAAACTGCCTGTGATGAAGGTAAAGGGGATAAAGAAGGTTCTGGGTTTTCAACGGTTTGATCTAATTCAAATACGTTTGCCCAGAATCACTCACACAAAAACGTGACTCTGGGGGAAATTTACGGGGGCAGTCTTCTCTGCAAAATGAAACCAAAACTGACTTTGAACACCATGGGGGTTCAATTCGACCTACAGGATCTAGGAGAGAACACATGGTCTATAGGGTAAATGACGAGGGGGTTTGACAGAGTAGGCACAAGACTGAATGCTTGCTGGTTTTCCCGAACAGAGGTAGCCCGAGATGCAAGGCAAGTGTTAATGCCTATTCGTGTGAGGGTTTGACAGAGTAAGTTAAAACTATGCAAAACTATCGTGCTATCATGGCGCCTTGGTAAATCAAATCACTCACATCATAATCTAAGATTTTGACCCAATATCAAATAGATTATTCACATGAAAGACATAACATTCATAACCAAAAAAATTATGACCAAATATCCAATAACTATTTGCAAACCATAGTGTTCATAACCAACAATTGGTCCGCAATAATATGTGTATGATTTAAAAAAAAATAACATTTCAAATATAGCACCAAAGATTTGATCATAAAAGTTATGCGTTGTATGAGACCATTGTGCCACAGGTCCAATCATAATGTTAATGCGTTCTCATGAAACCATTGCACCAAGGCACTTGATCAAAAACAAAAGAACATCAAACCACCAATGTATCAAGGATTCAATCACAATCAGAAGAATACCATTGCATCACAAACTCATGAAATGAAGTCATATTAGCATAATCAAAATGCAAAGTGAGTAAAGGTTTGGTGTCTTGCCAACTATGCGACTGTCATTGAGTTATAAGTGAGATGACCACATAAACAAGAGTAAACATAATAATCCAGTGACGATTTTTATGCCATCGACATGACTTCGAACTCAAAGTTTTCACGCTTGCAGTCATGAAAACGAGAACCAAGGTAAGAGAGAAAACGCACAAAACAATAGTGTCATTTTATTCGAAGGTTGCGACGAAAATCAAAGTTTGTGAAACTCTGGTGTAGGAAGCTTATAAGGACATTATAAAAATGTGAATTGGCTGCCAACAATGGCGACACACTGGTAGAAGCAATTATCTCTGCCAAAAGAACAAATTCAGATTATGATAATGAGAAAATTTCTAACTCGAAAACAACAACTAGAAAATCGTATAAACATCATCATTAACCAAATATTCCAGCAGTGTTTAAAGGATGAAAACTGATAACAGTCTTAAGACCAACGAGTCACAATATTAAAGATAAAATCTCCAATACTGTTGACAGAGCCACTGCTTCCAGCAGGCGTCCATAGCCTCGACAGGGTTTCCATTTAACCCACTCTAACATCTGTATCTTGCCAAGAAGTTGTAGATCAGAATAAAGGACATTAAGAGGTTTCTTATTTGCAAATTTTCATATACCCGACATTGCTTCGCTTCCAGCGGGCTTGTTCAGTACCCCGGTGAAGTTGTCTTGGCATCATGCATGCATTTACCCATTTCCATCAGACATGTTCAGCATCTCGACGGGTTTACAAGCACTTCCCACAGCTCTTTTAATGATTTATTTTGTTTTTCAAAGATATATAGTCGAGCGGGGTGACGCTGAAAATTATGATATTTTAGCGCATATATATATATATATATATATATATATATATATTTACAGACCTTAGTAGAATTTTTTAGAAATGTCCTTTATTAAGATCCAGAGATGGTTTATTTACAAAACCAACTTTCTAAGGCAGGGAGACATCTTCTGAGTCATTCCCTTAAGGAATAGGGACAACGTAAAAAGATAATAGATGATCATGATAGGCTTTACTCAGAGATCGAAATCAACTAACTTCTTTCAAACAACAGTCTTTGCCAAAACAGATGTAAATTCCAGAAGTATATAATCGATGTTTACACAATTTCTCAGCAGTTATTTCAGAGAAAGGATTTTCTGTTTTCCTTGACTGAACAGTTCAAAAATTCAGGTATGTGTATTTCAACAACAAAAACTAGTAAGCATAAGGGAGAAATCAAAACACACCAGCGCAGAAAAAATTGGAAAGAAAAGAAATCCAAACAACAAAAACAAAAAACAAATATGCACAGAAGGTGCATATGAAAACCTCATGCAAAAAATCCCTTGGGAAACTGAAAGAAAGTAGGAAAATCCCGAATGATGGGAAAACAGTCCTACTCATGGTACCTTGGGTCAGGGTTGATTTAGATTTATTTATCTCTTTACTTTCCATTTAATATTTTCATGACGATACTGCATTTTTGAAAATAAACGTTGAACTAGAAGTAAAGAAAAAAAGGATCAAGGGGACTTCCCTGACAACATTCGTATTATGGTTCTCGTGGTGTGCCCACTTGCGTGCACGACTACATTATTACAAAGAGAAATAGTGAGAAATAAAACTACAAGAAAACTTATTCCTAAACCTACCCTAACTATTAAATAAACCAAAATACTATGTGAAGTCATGTTTCCAATGTAGCCATCGGAGTAACTCTAATCCTGTAATGAAAACAAGATCAAGCATTATTAAAAAGAATGGTAATATATCAACAAATGACAGAAACATATCACACTTACCTTCATAATCAACATCTAGAAACAAAGTAAGCATGATCTTACCATTTCCTCGGATATTCTTGTTGTACGAATCCTCCAGCCATTATGCAATCTTGTCGTGATAAGGGTCATAATGGCATGGGTGAGTGTAAGTAGTTTTGAAAAACTCGTCAGGATTATGAGGAGATGGAATAACCATCAGCCAAGGCTGAAACGCCCCATCCTTCTGACAGTTCTCTAAGTACTCATTAATTTCTTCACATGGAGGATCTAAAAGAAATATGTCACGCCTACTTCCAAGATTCTTAGGTAAAAAGAAAGCAAGCACAACTTTGTCTTTATTATGAAATTTTTTCATATATGAATATTCAATCCATCCTAAAATCCTGTCACAAGAATGAGGATGCAAACCATGACTTTGATGAAACGAATATATCAATGGTAAACTCCTCATAGGAGGATTCGTGCAATCAATTGGATCATTGGTTTGAATGTTTCTTTCGATGAGATTGATCATTTCAAAATGTGAAGCATAAACATCAAGATTCAAGCTAATTAAAGAATGAATATGAAATGTGGAACGTTTGATCTCCATAAAACATAAAGCATTGTCCTTTTCAACAATAAACTGTGTAAAATCATCTCGCGACATGTCCTTTTCCCATGTGAGTGATGAAAGTGAACAAGCATCAAATCCAAGTTTATCAATATTATGCTCGGAATTAATTTCACCAAAATTTAGCATATCGAAAGGATATGATTGTGGTGGAAAATAGTAGTATGTTGTAGGTAAGATGTCAAGTCCACCAGAATCTAGGAATAGATCAGGATATAAAGAATAAAAGGAATCAGAAATAAACAGATAAAAATAATCTCTTGAACTATGAAAATCAACAATGATATTCTCAAGACAATGATATTCTCAATACAATTCTCTTCACTTTCTTTAAAACTCTTACTCTATTTTGGTGACGAATTCCTCAACATAATATGATCATCTAGATTTGCCTTTTGTGTGATAGATAATTCAAAATTTATGTGACAAACATCTATTCTTTCCTGTGAACAAAGTGCGTTTTGAGGATGAAGGTTTAAAGTTTCTTCTTCTAGTTGCGTGACTTCTTCTCTAATCAGTTTCATAGGAGTACTGGAACATTCGAGAAGATTTTCGTTACTTAAGTGTTCTTCAATGATTGATTTCAAGTGTTGATTAGAGCACGAGTCAAAAGAATGAGGATATTGACCTTGAGCCAAAAATGAATCTTCTCCCATACTGTTCGAAGACTGAAAATACAATGATTCAAAGGAAAAAAACAATTTGGTTGTCAATGAGAGCCTGATCAATAGATTCTACCTCCCTGGCTTGTTCAACGTTATCAGAAGAATTTTTCTCTTCTTGCGAAGAAGATTGTTCTTGCAGTTGAGTGATAGGATTTGCAATTGGTTCTTCATTCGTGATCGAACATGACTGGATGGAAGCATCATAGAATAGATTTAATGCCAGTGACATGTCATCGAGATTAAATTTATAGAGGATATGATAGACTCTTGTCAAAAAATTTTCTGAAGATGAATCGCCGTTGATTAGCGAAGTATGAAATTCTTCACATAACTGATCAAAATCATAAATTTCAAAATCATCTAGAAACTCATCTACAAATTGAAACCAATAAAAAATGTGACATGCCGGAAAAGATTCAAACCAATGTTTGATTCGACCTCTAAAAGTAAAAGAGAATAGTCTGCATAAAAATCCTAAATCTGAGATGTCATGTTTGATGCATTTGCACCAAAACTTGTTAAGGTGATATTTAGCAGATAAATTACCTTCACCATCAAAGGTGAGGTTGGACAAGCATGAGACTGTCTCATTGGGAACATCGGGTAATGAGAAGTTGAAAGCAAGTTCCAACACAGTGATTTGGGGAGCCATAGGGGAAATTGAATACATTTAAAATAAAGGCTCCTACAAGGCTGGCTTGTCAGTCGGCCCTCCTTCTAGCGCCATTTCTTGATGGGCGAAATTGACCGTCCGTCAAATGGAAGAGTGGAACCGGTCCGGGGTTGTCTAATAACCCAAGCCGTTTGGGATGAACCACCCTGACGGGTTTAGCGGCTCCGTTAGCTGATCTAAGGTCCTAAAAAAACAAAAAAATAAAACTACTCTAAACTAACTAATCTAACTAAAAATAACTATTAAAACAAACTAAACTAATCTAACTAAAAATAAAATAAAACAAACTAATAAACTAAACTAACTATTCTATATATACAATCTACTAACTAATACTATACTAACTCTAACTAATTAAATATCTAACTACCAACGGAAATATAACTTATTCACAAAATGTACAATATCTACAATTTACAGATTTGAATTAAACCTGAAAAACTCATTTATATTCTGCCCTAAGACAGAGAAAGATATTTTTTGTTGATTTTATAATTTTATGAACAGAAATAAAACAAAAACTAACTAAACTAAACAACTAATATACTAATTCTAACTACAAATCTAACTAAACATATATCTAACTAAACTGCTAATATTATGCTATCAAATAAACTATTTAAATAAATAACAAGCTAACCTGAAGAAACGCTCCAGGTTTGTCCTGTATGATGATTTTCTTAGCTGATAGGAGGGAGGAAACCCGCATTGAATTATCCACGAGCTTCTCGTAAACTAGAAACTGTTGTGCTCTTCAAATATAATTACAGGACAAACAAGACATAAAAATCACAGAAATCATATGATTTATAAATCTTCACAGTTAGATAAACTTGTATGCAAAGACTTATACAAAATGATTCGATTAATAAAGAAGAGAAATCTGTGATTCATCAACTGAAACAAAGTAATTGTTGTATTTTTAAGTAGTGAAAGAAATCAGATATGGATAAAACATTAATTAAATCACATCATTCTACAATGGACTATGATAGCTAAAGTAGTCTATAATCAACTGCAAATGACATGCATAAACTTGAAACAAAAGATTGATATTACAAAAGCAAAAGCTGTAGCAATAACATCAACTCTCGTCTCAGTTTGTATTAGAAATCCATAGCCTGGTTCTCCCACAAGTGAGGATGCTCCTTGTTTACAAAAAATAAGAAGTATTTAAAGACTTCCCATAGGGTAAAACATCCTTGTGGAAGTTATCAAAACTGTTTACACAAATCTGGGAAAATATCCCAAGTTTCTGACTCAAACTTAACAACCTAAGACAAAACCAAATCTAAAACATCTCCTAAACTGCCACAGCATGCCCAATTTTCCATTGAAATTCGCAGGTACCTATAGGTGGACAATAATAGACAATTTTAGACAATGTTCAACTGTAAAATCATAAAAAAATCCAACTTTTATGACTAGCTAACAGAGTCAAACGATTCTGTAGCTGGTCTAAATCACACACAGAATCGTATTAAAAATCAATTCAAATCTTGGAAAATACATTCAAACTGTCAAAATATATTTGATTGCTAAAAGTCTTATTCAAATTGACACTTGTATGCAAATTAATCAAACTAAATCAAATGATAACAGAGATAGCTACACTCTGTTTAATTCGTTATCACTAATTCGGGTAAACAACATTGTATTGGATAACTGAATAGTAATGAAATCGTTCTCATAACCAATTGAAATCAACAGAAATAGATGCTTCAACTATCCACAGATCACTTCGAATCCAAACCAAATCAACAAAATCGTTTTCTCAAACTGATATAAATGTATTAAATATAAACGATCATGCTAATCACTTGCAAATCAAATCAAAATAGGAACGAATCAAAACGGTTTGAGGCTAGAAAATCATTATAGATTAACACTATTTCCATGATTTTTGCAAATAGACCTTCAACACAGGTCGAATGTAATCCAAATCTAAGCGAAAACAAACCCCAATTCATTATATTAATCCAAGCAATTCATAAAACGACTTTGATATTGAAAACCACATACCTGGGAGGATTGATCAAGGGTTCAAGAGTGTGAGAGGTTGGACGGGTGAGAGGAGTTCTGAGGCATAGGCCTGGAGAATTCATAGACCTTTCATCAAATGCACACAGACCCAATACGTCCCCTTTAGCCATTGAGGGGATCTGAAAAATGACCTGAAAAACATGAGCTAGATCTTTGTAACAACTCGATTTCTGGGGAAACCGCTCGCGGTGAAGGTAAAGGGGCTAAAACCAGTTTTGGTTTTTCAATGGTTTGATCTAATTCAAATCCGTTTGCCCAGAATTGTTCACGCAAAAACGTGACTCTGGGGGAAATTTACGGGGGCAGTCTTCTCTGGAAAAATGAAACCAAAACTGACTTTGAACACCATGGGGGTTCAATTCGCCCTACAAGAGCCAGGAGAGAACACACGGTCTATAGGGTAAATGGCAAGGGGGTTTGACAGGGTAGGCACAGGACTGAATGCTTGCTGGTTTTCCCAAACAGAGGTAGCCCGAGATGCAAGGCAAGTGTTAATGCCTATTCGTGTGAGGGTTTGACAGAGTAAGTTGAAACTATGCAAAACTATTGTGCTATCATGGTGCCTTGGTAAATCAAATCACTCACATCACAATCCAAGATTTTGACCCAATATCAAATAGATTATTCACATGAAATCCATAACATTCATAACCAAAAAAATTATGACCAAATATCCAATAACTATTTGCAAACCATAGTGTTCATAACCAACAATTGGTCCACAATAATATGCGTATGATTTAAAACAAAATAACATTTCGAATATAGCACCAAAGCTTTGATCATAAAATTTATGCGTTGTATGAGACCATTGCGCCACAGGTCCAATCATAATGTTAAGGCGTTCTCATGAAACCATTGCACCAAGACATTTGATCAAAAACAAAAGAACATCAAACCACCAATGTATCAAGGATTCAATCACAATCAGAAGAATACCATTGCATCACAAACTCATGAAATGAAGTCATATTAGCATAATCAAAATGCAAAGTGAGTAAAGGTTTGGTGTCTTGCCAACTATGCGACTGTCATTGAGTTAGAAGTGAGATGACCACATAAACAAGAGTAACCATAATAATCCAGTGACGATTTTTATGCCATCGACATGAATTTGAACTCAAAGTTTTCACGCTTGCAGTCGTGAAAATGAGAACCAATGTAAGAGATAAAATGCACGAAACAATAGGGGGTCATCTGGTATCCTATAGTGGAGTCGCCAATTTTGTTTTAGGATTAATCCGTAAGTGCGAACACAAACCGATGTCCCTAGATCCACCTGGATCTAGAACAAAACAAGACAGAATAATACACTTTCCCTAGATTTTAACTATTGAATGAACTAGGAGGCACGAATCATGAACGTACATTATGATCGCTTCCTTGGGTCTCTGTTGTTCCAAGCTCCGCTCCAATTCTCTTGTATCGTCAAGACCACAACAAAACAAACCAATCGAAGTGAAGACAATTCAATATATTCAACAATTAATCTATGTATATGATCAAGGAGTTATACAATAAAGTGACATTAGCTTTATGGGAAAGGGACATATTACTGTATTATATTGATTGAAAGTGAAACTTACAACCTGAGCCTTGATGTTGCAAACCTCCTTTCGATGGATCCTAGCTCTGACACACACACACTTGCTCATGCATGAAGAAAATCAACCACTTTTGATAACCTCGCTGGTGTCTCTAGCTGCTGTAGCATTAGTCCTTCATACAATCTTCCACTAATTCTCCAATCAATCTCTTGCTAGTTTGCTTCTAACCTTTTCCATGAGCCTTCCCCTCAATATATAGGAGAGAATAGATTAGTTACTTGGATAGGAATGATCCCAAGATATCAGGAAAACCAGTACCTAGATAACCATTCGAATGCCAACTCATCCTTCTAGAAGATTCCCTTCTAGAAGGTTTGAGAATTTATCTTTTTCCTTCCTTTAGAAGATGTTCGCACCCTGATAGTTAGGTACAGTGCGAACCTCTCGCACCCCAGCTTAATGCAGCCTGCGAGAATCATGCATTCTCATAGGAAAATATATAAGTAGCCTTCGAACCTCCTCGCAGGCAAATATATAAGTAGCCTGCAAACCTCCCTTAAAAATATGATTTCTGGAAGCAGACAAAGGTAACTTTTCTCAGGAAAGTGTTCTAGTGAAGATCCTGATTTTTCCATCATCATTACATCATCATGACGACCAAAATTGTGGATAACAGAAGGTTGCGACGAAAATCAAAGTTTGAGAAACTCTGGTGTAGGTAGCTTATAAGGACATTATAAAAATGTGAATTGGCTGCCAACAGGGGGTCATCTCTATAGGATACCAGAGGTAGTTCCAACTATTGTCCCACCTAAATAGTGCTACAAGGTAGTATTTTATACTACAAAATTCAGCTTCTTCACAATCTGTTCAAAATTTGAACATAAGGATACTACAACCACTGCATCCTTTGTCCAAGAACCTTCTATACAACATAAGCAGGTCAAAAATATTGCAAAAAAGTACAAATATTCCTTCTGCACACAGTCATCTCATGTAGCCATATTGGTTTAAAAAGTCCAACCATTCCAGCCACAGGTTCGTGACAACCTTCAACAAGCTAAGCAACGCAACGTCTCCATCAAGGAAAGCAACTCATCAAGATGAAGATTTAGTAAACACTTTTCCCTCTTGCCCAAGAATTCAACACAATGGATAAAATTTATTCCTAAGGAGGGAGTATTGATCCAATTGGATGTCAATGGCCACAATGCCTATTCCAACTAGCTCAAAACAATTTTCTGGCAACTTACTAATTTTAGTAGTTTTTCGGTTCCTAAACTTTCGAGGCCATTTTGAGGGCCTAAATGAAGTTTTTTAGGGATAGAGCACCTCAATGATAAATTAAGGCTCTTATTGATCCCCCAAAATGAATCTCCTCAATGATACCTTTCTAATGAGATATCATGTGCCCCAAATGGAGATCATATGCCAAAGTTATGCCCCTGAGAATTTGATACACCAAACTACCCAAAACGGGGTCCACATAATTGTTGGATTTTCATCTTTCATGGTTATTGTTTTGGATTTTATTTATGTTAAAAATTCCTTTAGATCCTTATTGTAACCATCTTCTTGGAAATGTGAGTATCTGTCACATCTCTTCTCAGAGATAAACTGCCACCATTCTAGCGAGTCTTTAACTCTGTATTTCTATAGTTTTGTACATTGCGCTCATTAATAGAAATTGTGTATTAATGTATATCTATGTTTATGGTTGCATCTTTGATATATTTCTATTATATTATTGCATATCTAAGATATATTTGTACATTTATTTATTATATCTTCGCTCTCATTTCCTGCCGAAAATAAATCCGGATCATGGCTGTAAATATAATCGATGGTATCATAACTACTAGGTATGCACCCTTGGTATTACCTCAAGTATTATATGCTTTCCTAGCTAGAGACTATATGAAATACTTTCCTAGGTTTAATGGAGAAGGAGAGGTAACAACTGAAGAACATTTCTCCTCTTTTTACAACTTTGCAGAAAAATTTAATGTTGATCACATAGATGTTTGGATGGGGAGGTAAGGAAATGGTTCAGAGGTCTCCCTTCCAATTCTATTGCAGAGATTGATTCTTTAGATGACGTATTTTTGAAACAGTGGGGAGACAAAAAAACTACTTGTACTATATTAGTGAATTTGGATCTCTAAAGAGAAAACAAGGTGAGTCTTTGTCTGACTTTACCAAATGGTTCAACAAAATGTACGGTAAAATTCCCGATGAAATTAAACCCTCAGAAACTTCTGTGGAGCTCACTTTTTCCAATGCTTTTGATGCTGAGTTTTCCCTCTTTTTAAGAGAAAGAAGGTCTGTCACTCTAAGTCTGATGCAAGGGGATGCTATTGAAGTAGAATCAAATATTTCACCAGTTGAAAGATTAAAATCAAAATATGATAGAGATAAGAAGAAACGAAAGGAATAAATTCCATCTTCTTCCCAGTCATCATCAGATCCTAAAATATATGAAAAGGCCAAAATGATGAAAACTTTGACATCTGAGCTTGTTAGATTGAAATTGGAAGCTAATACACCAAATAGGCATGTTTAGGAAGGAACAAATAGGAACCCTAATCAGTTTAGAAGGCCACCAAATGCACCTCAAATGATGCAAAGGGAAAGGAGGAATCAAGATGATCAAAGGGTATACCTCCCTTTCAAAACAATGCAGTAGAAGAGACTAAAGGGGTTGATGAAACTAAAGATGATTCAACAATTCATTTACATGATACTGATCTTCCTTCACCTCATCTAATGCAACAAGAATATGAAAACTCCCTTACATTGAATCAATTTGATGGGGATGATGGAGAATAAATTTTTTAGAATGAACCTGAGATGAAATATGATCTCATACCTAGACCAAGTGGATCAAATGCAGATACATTAGTTCATACAAATAAGATAAGTACACCAGTCAAGAAAGTATCTAGTAAAGAAGAAGAGAGCAAAACAGATCAACAACAACAACATCCTGTCAATGTTAGTGTTCTAGAAATAAAAGAAGAAAAAAATAATCTATTTATTTTTGTTTTGAGCATGATATAAATAAGATAAAAATCCCTATACCTTTGATAGAATTAATGATGACTTATCCTTTTAAAAATATTATTCTAAAAGACTTAAAACATCCTACTCATGTAACTTTTTCTAATACTATAAATCTTGAATATGAAAATCCTAATATTACCATTGGCACAAATATTAAAAATGGATTTGATATTTATCCTGCATTTTATATATCTATGAATGTTCATGAGAAAATTTTGCATAACTTCCTTATAGATTCAGGAGCTTCACACAATGTCATGCCTAAGGTAGTGATGGATGAGTTAGGTTTGGATATCACTAAGCCCTACCAATACTTATACTCTTTTGACTCTAAAAAGGTTAAATGTTTAGGAGTCATTAAAGACCTGGTTGTCACCTTATCTCATTTTCCTATGAAAATTGTGGTCATGGATGTGGTGGTTTCTGATATACCACCTAAATTTGGCATGCTACTATCTAGATCTTGGGATAATAAGGTAGGAGGGTCATTGCATATGGACCTTACATATACCACTATACTATTTTTGGGAGGAGAACACCGAAGGTTGTACAAGGAAGTCAGACTAGCCTATCTTGTAAGTGATCATGAAAATATTGGATATCACCCCTTTATGCAGTTGAAGATGAAATCAGATCATCCATATTTCATATAAGTGATGTTTCCCTTGAGCCATTAGAAATCATATCTATGAATATCCAAGCAAAGGAGGTTGAACATGTATTTTGGAATATATTCTTTGATGGTTCTAGTTCAAAGGAGAAACTGGAGCTGGGGTTGTATTCGTATCTCCTGCCAAGGAAGTCATCCCTCTATCATATAAATTAGAATTTGATACCACCGACAATATTGTAGAGTATAAGGACTTACTGCTAATATTAAGGGATACAAAGGAAATGGGGATTGATAAAATTGGTGTTTTTGGAGATTCATATTTTATTATTCATCAAATCAGAAATATGTATCAGAAAAAACATCAAAGATTGAAGTAGTACAAAAATGAAGTATGGGACCTGTTGGAATAGGGGCAGACCCAGGGTTCAACTCTAACAACGCACCCACAATCCCTAACTACTGGCCCTTTCGGAAACACCTGCGAAGCAAGTGCAGTCTCACCTGAAGTAGCAATAGGGGGTTGCATGACACATGTGTCTACAATTAGAGAAAATGCAAAGTGATTCCAAATACACGCAAAACAATCTAGATATTCCTTACCATGCTTAACCTTACCTCACGAAGTTATATCTCTAATCTAACACAAAAATGCAATAAAAATATATCAAATGACAAATAACATAACATCAACCACAAAGAGAATAAGATATACGTGGTTCACCCTCTCCCTAGGGCTACGTCCACAGAACTGTGTTTCTTCATATATTAGATGAAAACATACAGTTCTATCTATGCACTTAGCTACATATTTCTCTCTCCCTTTCTTTCTTCTCCCCTCTCTGTGCACCTAGCTAGAGGGTCGATCTTCACACCCAATTGAGATATTATACTAGAGACTCAATATCACTCTCAACAACAGTAATAACAACAACAATGACTAACAACCAATTTTGAGAAACCCTCTCGACTCTCCTAGACCTTTATTTATACATTACATCACTTCCTCGGAAAACCTTAGACCGATGTCTAGGTGTCAAAACCCTAGGTCCACTTGACCTTCATTTTCAAGGCTTCGCTAGCCTGTCCTTCCTTATTTTCCATGACGTGCTCCAAAGCATATGTCATTGTCTTCTCCCGCTTGCTGAGTTCTCCATGGTCTATCTTCCTTGATGCTTTATCTTCCTTGATCTTCTCTTCCAACATCTATCTTTTTCTTTACTTCGCTCCTTTTTTTCTGCTTCTTTAACCACTTCGACCCTTCCTCAGTTTATGTGCCTTCCACGTAGTTCATACTTCACCTTTCTTCCTTAATGTTTTCTTCCTTACATAACCAAGGGCCAACATGACCTTATTGAAAAATTCTTTCTATATTTTAATATAACCTTTGTCTAGAGAAGTCTGAACCAACAAGCTGATTCTTTAGCCCCGACAGCTAGCAATTTCAAAACTCCTATATTTTCAAATCTAATATAGGAAATTGAAGTAAGGAATAGGCCTTCTATTACAGATAATATCAGATATTGATAGATTTTCAATGATGATCATGAGTTGAAGAGGTTTTTAGAGACTGTTGGTGAGTTTTCTGCAATCTCTATTGATCGGGAAAATGAAGATGATGATGCAAAAACTAAAGTTGATATTCCATTTCAAGATAAAATTGCAGGTCATAAGATTGTAGAATTGAAGACAAACCATTTACCAAAAGGTCTAGTTCCCATTGAAAGGATGTTTGACCCTAATGATGTATCTAAGAATTTTTTTCTTCAAAGTCAATAAATAGATGTTGTTTATTGCAATATAATTTCTGATTCAAACCCAAAGATTGTAAATCTATCTAAAGCCTTGTCTGAAAAATAGAAGTGGAGGTATGCCAACTTATTGAAATATTTTTCTGATGTGTTTCCTTGGTGTTATGAAGACCTTAAAGTTTTTGATACAGAAGTAATTCAACACAAGATCCCTCTGAAGGTAGGATCTAAACCTTTTAAGAAAAAAATGAGGTAGTTCAATCCAATGTTACTGCCTATAATTGAAAAATAGGTGAATAAACTGCTTGATTTCAAGATCATAGTACCTCTCAGATACTCAGATTGGGTGGCCAATCTTGTGTCTGTTAGAAAAAAAATGGTGAGATAAGGCTATGTGTATATTTTAGGAATTTGAACAGATGTTCTCTGAAGGAAAACTATCCATTGCCCGAGATGGATCCTATTCTGTAGAAAGTAGCAGGTGCAAAAATAATCTCCTTGCTGAATGGATACCCCAGATATAATAAGATAACAATTTTTTAAGAAGACAAGAAGAAGACTACTTTCATTACTCCTTGGGGCACTTTCATATATGAAAATATTCCCTTTGATTTGATGAATGCAGGGGATACTTTTCAGAGGGCCACGGACATCGCATTTGTGGGAGAAAAATATAAGTTAATGGTAATTTATTTAGATGATATTACTGTTTTCTTGAAATCTGATGATGATCACACACCTCAAATAGAAATTCGAAAAGTGTAGGAGATATGGAATATCATTAAATCCAAAGAAATCTCACTTTTCCATGCATGACGGTAAGCTCCTAGGGAATATTGTATTTGTAGGAGGAATCCAGATAGATCCTGAGAGAGTGGAGGCCATTCAGAAGATTGACATTCCAAGGATCAAAAAGGAAATACAATCCTTCATAGGGAGAATAAACTTTTTAAGGAGGTTCATACCTAATTTTGCTGAAATCATAAGGCTCATTACCAATATGTTAAAAAAGGATGCATAAATTAAATGGGCACTAGAAGCAAAGTCTTTCTTTGATAGGATAAATCAAGCCTTAATTGAAGCTCCAGTTCTCATAAGACCAGATTACTCTAAGGAGTTTCTGATTTTCATTTGAAGATACCATTACTGTTGTTCTGTTGCAAAGGAATGTGAAGAGTATGAGCAACCTATTTATTTCTTCAGTAAGACTCTTATAGATGCAGAGTTAAAATATGACATTATGGAAAATAAATCTTATGCATTGGTTAAAGCATTGATATCCTTCAGGGTGTATGGTTTGTAGTATGAAATAATTGCTTATGTGCCAAATAGTGTTCTGAAATAAATTATTGTTCAACCAGACATTGAGGGAAAGAGGGGGAAATGGATAACCAAGCTCTTGGAATATGATTTGGTCATAAAACCTACTAAATTGATCAAGGGACAGGATCTTGAAAATTCACTTACTGACTCAAATTATAAAGTTCTTATTTTACATCACATTTTTAGTCAATTAGATAAATCATGATTGCAGGCTAAAGGAGCAGGACTACAGGTAATGGAAAAATATCTTTCTTCACCTTGGTATAAATATATTGTTTACTGTTTGAAAAATTTCCAAGCTCCTCGTAATTTTGACAAGTCTAAAATTAGATCTTTGAAACTCAAATCCATGATTTATTGTATAGTTAATCAATAACTATTTTGGAGAGACCCTAATGGAATTCTACTCAAATGTGTTGATGAAGGAGAAAACAAACAAATTTTGACATATTTTCATAAAGTATTTTATGGAAGACATCATCATTATATATCTACAAATTTCAAGATCCTAAGGGTAGGATACTACTGGCCTGTATTGTTTATGAGGTATTTACACAGTTTAGAGCATGTGAAAAATGCCAAAAGTTTGAAGGAAAACAACAACTTCTATCCCTACCCATGAAACCTATAATTACAAATGGACCTTTTCAGTAGTGGGGCCTGGATTTCATTGGAGAGATCCACCCACCTTCTTCTGGACAACACATGTGGATTATTATAGCCACATATTATTTTACAAAATGGATTGAGGCTATCCCTACAAGGAAAACCATAGATAAGGTCATCATGAGTTTTCTTGAAGGAAATATTTTATGAAGGTTTGGATGTACCATAAAAATTGTTACCGATAACGCTCAGGAATTCAAGTCTACTTCCATGATTGAATTTTTTGGAAAATAAAATGTTGAGTTGTCACATTTCACCCCATATTACCCTCACGAAAATGGATTAGCAGAGTCTTCCAATAAAAGTATTGTCAGAATGATGAAGAAATTGGTAAGATAAAATAAAAGGTCTTGGGATTATAAGTTTAAATTTCCTCATGGGATGATATAATTAGTACTAAGAAATCTATTGGGACTTCACCCTTTAAACTAGTATATGGAACATATGCAATCCTTCCAACTCAACTTGGTTTGCCAATATTAAAATTTATTTAAGAATAGTTGGAAGAACCAAATGATATACAAAGGATAATTTTCCAAATCATTGAATTTCAACAAAATAGAGAAAAGTTGAATGAAGAGTGTGAAGCCTATCAGAGTAAAGTTAAGACTACATTTGACAAAAATACCAGAAACAAAATTTTTAAAGAAGGAGATATTGTGCTGAGGTGGGATTCCAGAAGAGAAGAAAAATCCAAACATGGTAAGTTTGAAAGTTTATGGTTTGGTCCTTTCAAAATAGACAAGGTACTAAATAACAACACTTTCCTCTTGCACAATTTGGATGATACTGAAATCTTTGGTGGCCCAGAAAATGGGCGGTTTCTGAAACACTACTTTTAGAAAACCATAATTTTCAGTTTGTATATAGTTTTTGTTTTGATTTGGTGTGATTAATGTATTAGAGAAAATAATAATTCATGGCCCAATGGAAATAATGGTATGTAATTAGTTTGATTTACAATTAAAGATTCAATGTGTTTGGTAGGTGAATAAGCAGTTACCAATGGGAATGAACATGGCAAGATTATGAGTAACAATTTATGACAGGATGGAAAGATGAAATGCATTAGTATGCATATTCTTAATGTTTCATCATGAAACATTTTCCCCAGAAGGAACTAATGTTAGTCCTTGAATTTGTCTTGATTTGTTATCCACAAATTATCCTTTTCTACCATGCTTTGGTTTCCTAACTTTCCCCTTTGACTCATTTCTTCTATACCTTATGGTGTGATTTTATTGTTTTCTTTAGAATTTTTGTCATGCATTAGTGAGATAAATTTTGAATTGAGATTATTAGAGTATCTTCCATCATGATTAAGATCCCATTTCTTGTTTAAATTTGAAAATTTGAATAAAAGGAAGGTGCTACAAGAATACTGTTATTCTCGTATCACCTGAAATCATCATTATTATGGACTTTCTAAATCTTGAAAGATCGTGTCAACAATTATCCAAGATCATGTTGAGGATTGAGCACCATTACTTATTGTGATCAGATCATGACTTGAGTCTGTGTGATGATTCAAAGAGATCAAGTTTGTACTTGTTAGTTTTACATCAAATCGAGGTTTTCGGGCCACGATATGAAAACACAAATTGTCATGATTCAAGTTTGTGTTGATTTCTAGTTTATAGACTAACACGTGTTATGCAGATAGAGAAACTTATTCCAATTTCTTGTTTATCCAGGAGACTCCAAATATATTATTGATTTGAAACCATAGAAGTTATAGGTTATGGCTCCTAAAAAGGGTGTACAAATCAGATGATTGGAACCAGAAGGGGTAGAATTGCTTGAATCCTTCCCTGAAATCTTGCAAAAATTCAAGAACGTTGGGTGGTATGAGTTCTATTTTACATTCCAGGGTATCACAAAGATATCTCCATGATTTTTTGTCACAATTTCGATGGTTATGAAACAGTACTGGGAAACCTGTTGATTCTTGTTATTGACCATTTCATTGCAACTACATGTATTGTGTCCGTGTATGGAGAGAGATAGTGGAAGAAGGATAAGCTACCTTCTAATCTAGTTAATCCGTTTCTATTTATGGAGTACCATGACCCATATTGGAGACAAGGTATTAAAAACAAATGGTTGAAAGAGGAATGAAAAACTGCTTTGGCCATAATTCAAAGGTACATTACCTATAAGGGAAGGTTTTCAACTATTCACTGTTATCACATACTATTATTAATGCATTTAAATGGTGATAATCCTCTATGTTTACCATTTTATTTGCTGAAGAGTTTAACGAAGATGTCCAAAAGGGTTTATACTCATCCTAAAATTTCTAGTAAGAGCATGTTTCATCAAGGCTTAATCAAAATCATAGTTCTGCATGCATTAAGTGAGGTTCAAATGTCTTGTAATGAATTTTTGAATTCATTAAGACTGGAAGAACACGGATATAAACAAAGAAACACTCTAGAAAACAAATCTACAGTCTAAAAAATGAGAAGGAATGCCTCTAAAAGTTCTGCAAAGTCACAAGGAGACCCCTCTGTATCTACAAGAACAAGGTCTAACAAAAAGAAGCTCCAACTGCAACAAGAAGTTGAAATCAAACAAGAATCTAAATCCCCTATTTCTAAACGTGAACATGAGATATTTGATAGAGTTTGTACAAGAAGGATGGAAAAACAAAGAATAGATCAACTGCAATAAGTCAAGCCAAAACTTGAAAAATATTATGGTGATGAAACTGTGAAGATGACAATTGATAAAAATAGAGTAAGCTGGAAAAGGGAAAAATAGTTTTAGATTACAAAAGAAGGCCTAAGACTAGAGATAATAATAAATTAAGGCTCAATTATAAATCCTTATTCAAGCCTTCTTTGAAGAAGGACAATTTGATTGTGATTGATGATGAGAAAACTACATAGAGAACAAAGAAACAGTTACAAGTGCCAAAGATAGTTAGTTCTGAAGATGAATTGGAGAAAGATCTGACATATATCCTTGAGGTTGATGAGATCCTATGTCCATATATGCAAGAAGTGCAAGTTCCAAAAAATCACACAGAAGAAGAAATCATGTTGGCTTCATCTTCCAAATGGGACATGTATGAATTTAGAGCAAGAAATCCCAAGTTGTCAATTGACCTAAGTCTACCTGCAACAGAGGAAAGCCATGAAGGATATGCCATAGAGATAGGAAATCAATAAAGACAAGAAAACAAAAAATTTCAAGAAGTCATTAAAGAATTGAAACAAGAAAAGTTGGCACTTAAACATTGGAATGCTAAGCAATAGGAAAAAATGCAGAAGATTAAGAAAAAGAGAAAGAATCTGCGAACACTGCTTAAAAAGATGAGGAATATGAACATTAATCTCTATTGGCACAATGTATTTCTCGAGACAAAGATGAAATTTCATGAAAATATCAAAGGTTCCTCTTCTACTCCACATTGAGGGTTCTAGAACCACGGTGAGATACAATTTTGAATTTTTTATTATAATGAGGAGCACCTACATCTAAATAAAGTGGAAATTCTAAAGTTGTTTTTGAAGGGTTACACACATGTTGGATATTTTTGGCAGTTGAAGGAGAATACATTGACTCAACTTATGAAACATATGAGGACCCTGTCAACATACATTTGTAGTATTATTTCCATAAGTTGCTGAAATATTTAGAGTCAGTCAAGGATCTGTTATCACAACAATTTGTTCACTTTCTATGCAGGTTTGAAGAATCAACTCAACAATCAGTTGCAACAATCCTATAGGATTTAAATATCTTATGAGATAAGAACTAGTCAAATGTCAAGTAATCTATCTAATGACTAGGTTTTGGAGAATCAAATGGAATATATGTAAGAGGATTTGTCTCCTATATGCTAGCTAGAAAATAGAATCATATCAAAACTATATCTAGGAAATATGATCTATTGAAACCAATTGCTGTGTATAAAAAGGAAACTTGATGACATAATTGGGGGTTGGTGGAAATGGTATTTTTGGAAAACTCTGTTTCTAATTGTAAAGACTAAAACTTATTTCATTTTGCACTAAATGGAAAAGTCTATCTGATGGTTAGACTCCTCTTCTTGTATTTATTCTTTCTTTTCGTACTTGAAGGCATATTTATCTTATGCGAAGCATTTGTTATATCTTGTTTGTGATTTAAGGTAGTGAATATTTTTCTGATTGCTTGTTCATAACCTGATTTGTGTTTAAGTACATGTTTCTTGTTCTTGAATGATATTTAGGATCAAGGATTTCATATCTGAGTGAACATATTGGAAACTTACATATCTCTATATTTCATGTTATAATATACTATCTAATTCATCAGGTTGACTACCATTTACTAAGAAAGTGTGATAGGAATTCGTTCTTGTTATCTGAGATTGATATTGTTATTTTACCCACTTCTTAACCTTCAAACCAATTTCAAAACCCAAAACAAATATTTATTCATAAAAAACCATTGCAATAACTTGATGATGCCCTAACTTGCCCCTTATAAGTCAAGTGCAACTTTAGGGACTAACTTGTTTCGGCACCGTTGTTGGAGATGAAGGAACAAAGTTATTTTCCCTTGGAAGAATGATATTGAGAAAGACTAGATCTTGATGGTGAACAAGAGTTGGTGAAGAGGAAATCATGTCGGGTTCATCTTCCAAAGGGGACATGTATGAATTTAGAGAAAGAAATCCCAAGTTGTCAATTGACCTAAATCGACCCACAAAAGAGAAAAGACATGAAGGATATGCCATAGAGATAGGAAATCAATCAAGACAAGAAAATAAAAAATTTCAAGCAATCATCAAAGAACTGAAAAAATAAAAGTTGGCACTTGAACATTGGAATGCTAAGCAACATGAAAAATTGCAGAAGCTTAAGACAAAGAGAAAGGATCAACTAAAACTGCATAAAAAGGTGAGGAAGATGAACATTAATCTCTATTTTCTCAAGACCAAGATGAAGCAAGAAAATATCAAAGGTTCCTCTTCTACTCCACACTAAAGTTTCCAGAACTAGGGAAACATACAATTTTGATTTTTGTTAATAAGAGGAGCATCTACATCTAAATAAAGTGGAAATTCTAAAGCTGTTTTTGAAGGGTTACACATAGGTTGGATATTTTTGGCAGTTGAAGGAGACTATAGTGAATCAACTTATGCAACATATGAGGACCTTGTCAACAAACATTTGTAGTCTTATTTCCACCAGTTGCTGAAATAACTCGAGTCAATCAACGATTTGTTCACTTTCTATGCAGGTTTGAAGAATCAACTCAAAAATCATTTGCAACAATACTATTTTATAGGATCTAAATATATTATGAGATTAGAACTAGTCAAATGTCAATTCATCTATCTAATGACTAGGTTTTGGAGAATCAAATGGAATATATGTAAGAGGATTTGTCTCCTATAGGCTAGCTAGAAAATAGGATCATATCAAAACTGTATCTAGAAAATAGGATCTATTGAAGCCAATTGTTGTGTATAATAATGAAACTTGTTGACATAATTGGGGGTTGGTGGTATTGGTATTTTTGGAAAACTCTGTTTCTGATTGTAAAGACTAAAACTTATTTCATTTTGTACTAAATGGAAAAGGCTATATGATGGTTAGACTCCTCTTCTTGTATTTATTCTTTCTTTTCTTACTTGAATGCATAATTATCTTCTGCAAAACATTTGATATATCTAGTTTATGATTTAAGCCAATGAATATTTTTTTGATTTGATCCAAGGGATAAAAAAATGCTCAAAAATTAAAGTGCTTGAAATTGCTCGAAATTGGATTCATTGCATAGATCTCATCCTCGCAATCCCAACACAACTTGAAAAGGGTCAAATAGAGTCTGTATGGATGAGATATCACATTCTATCCACTTTTCTAAACAGGCAAAAAAATGATGACTGTACAGTCCGTACAATCCACGTGTTAGTTGACCATACAAATGTATGACAAATGTGCGACATACTAGCGTGGAAAGGTGATTTGGTAGCTTAGTTGGCAGGGACATGGACCAACTAGTGGTCAACACGTGTCAGGTACGGTGTGAATGGAAAGGTGCCACGTGGCACCCCATCGTTGGTTTGTTGGTGTAAAATTTTATAGAGTTCGTGGGGGTCGAACCTGAGACCTCTATGTATGAAAGAGACTTGGCAAAGGCTAGGCCACTAGCCCGCCTAAAAATAGTACTTAACTATATAGTGGAAACATAATATTTGAATTTGGTTAGTGTTTCATTCAAGTAGAAAAAGGGCTGGGGCTTAGCCCCATCCCTTGGACACACATACCACACTACCATATGAACACCATCGTGGGGATCCAACATATAGACAACAGTGGTGCGTAAGTTTAGGTCAGTGCCATGCCACATGGGGGGACACATGACCATAACCTCCATCGGGAAATGTGCCTATGCTCCCTAAAGATGTGACAATTTTCCCCAATTTGCGGAATGGCGTGCATGCTGGTTTTTTGGCACGAGAATCACACATAGATAGGTTCATTTTTGAAATAGGTGCATTTTGGCGAGCATGTACAACAAGCTATTGGGGAAAAACTTCTAGGGAGTGTATTTTTCTCAGTTTCTGGCCAAACCAGGTGCAGGAAGAGCTTGACTAGGGTTTTTTGGACATTCTGGAGCCATTGAAGCCATCTATTTTTCATTCTGAGCATTGTAAATCACTGATTGACACTTTGAGCATATAATGGAAATGATCCATTGGAAGTTGGACCAAGATATGTAGCCCAAGAGATGGGTGAACTCCTTTATCATTTTTTTTTAATGTGCTTACTTTTGATGGCTATTTATGTTTGTTTATGTTGCTCATGTTAAGTAAAAAAACTCATTAAGTTTATGTGTTTGCAAATTGATCCAATTTCCTAAGTCACATAACTTTTTCACTTGCAAATTTTTACACACAAACCTTTTTCATTTTCAGATCAAGTTGGTATCAGAGAAAATGTTTTTGAAGGTTTGATTGTTTGCAAGTGTTTTGTTTTCTGATGCTTACAAGGTTGAAGCTGACAAGAGGAGAAGGTCAACTTGTAGAGACAAGTTATCAACTTTCAAGAAGGATAACTATACATTCACCTCAATATTAAAGGAGGAATTCACCAAGTATGGCTTATGAGGAGAGTCATGAAATTCCTACTTTAGAAGATGAAAATTTTAGAAAATATTTTTATGATGTGACAAAAAAGGTGAAATTTTTATTTGAAGAAAGGAATCCAAGGTTGCAAGGTGAAATCTCAAATCCTCCAAGAGGTAATGAATATAGTGGTGATAAAACTCCAAAAGGAAATGAACAGAATGGTGATACTCCACCTCGTTCACCTCCATCTTCCACTTCTTCTACCATTTCACAACCACCTCCAAATTCTCCAAAAGAACATGGTAAAATTCCTCCACAAACTCCTTTTCTTAAGATTGATATTAAGTTTGAATGGCCTATGTATAATGGAGAGGTAAATGCTAAGAAATTGGATAACTAGATTCGTCAGATTGAAGTGTATTGTGGAATACAAAGAATCAAAGATGATGAAACTAATATTCATCTTGCTTCTCTTATATTTGAAAGTGAAACATTGATTTGGTGGGAAGCCAAAACTCAAGAGGACATGAAAAAACATGGTAAAGTTTTATCCACTTGGAATGATTTTATTTTTGCATTTAAAAGACAATTTTATCCATTAGCATACATGCAAAAACCTATCATGGATTGGAAATTTTTTAGACAAGCTAAAGAGAAAAGTATGCAAAGCTACACTCAAGAATTTAGAATAAAAGATTTGATTTTGGGTATAGATTTATCTTCTCAATAAAATTTACTCAAATATATTGGAGGATTTCATAGTTATTTGAGACACACAATTCTCATGTTTAACCCTACAAATCTAGATGAAGTTTGTGTAGAAGAAACTCATTTGGAAGGAAGAGAAAAGAATACTCCTCAATAGGGAAACAAGAAGCCATTTGTTAATGGAGACAAGGGAAAGAGGAAATTCAAGGGAAATGGAAGAAAGAATGATTCAGTCAAGAAAGAGGGAGACAAAATCACATGTAAACACTGTTCAAAAGATGGCCATGATGAGTACCATTTTTGGAAACTTCATCCTGAAATGAAACCCAAAAAGTTTAGCCACAAGGGGAAACCAAACACTGCTACAACTACACAACATGATTTAGGATTTGATTCTGGTGATAAAACAAAAATCACAACCATGGGTTTTTCAAGGTAAGGATTCTATTGCAAGTACTAGTTCTTCAAGTAGTAGCCTCAATGAATCTAAAAATGGAAAAGAAAGAATACATATTTTCCACAAAAGGCTTATTTCAAAATGTACCAATATTTCAGTGATTGCTACAATCAAGAGGATTCTACATGACAAGTTCTTGATGATGGACATGGGTCCGCTACATTTCTTCCTTGGACTCGATATCAGTCAGGATGCATCAAGCACCAAACTATCTTAGGCCAAGTATGCATGAGATCTCCTTGAGAGATTTCACATGACAGAATGAAAATATTCCTCGACTCCTTTCCTAACAGGAGTCGGACTTGAGGATGGTGGGCACACTCCACTATTTGACAACACACTTTACATACAATTAGTGGGGAGATTTTTTTATCTCACACACTCCAGACCATACCTCTCCTATGCAATTGGAGCAGTCTCTAGGTTCATGCAAGAGCCGCATGAGCTACATTGGAAGGCTGCAAAGCGTATCCTTTGATACATACAAGGAGCCATCACCTTTGGGATTCATTATGCAACAAAATCTACATTGGAACTCATCAGGTTCACTAATTCTGACTGGGCTGACGATAACATTGATCACAAGTCCACATCTAGTTACTCACTCATTCTTGGTTTTGGGACTATTTGTTGGTCAAGAAAGAAGCATGATGCTATTTCTCTATCTTTAGCCAAGGCAGAGTATAGAGGGGTAGTTAACATAACCATTCATGCTATGTGGCTACAAAATTTTCTCACTGAGTTGGGAATTCAATTTCATTGATCGATCATCATCTGGTGTGAAAACTAGAGCACTCTGAAGTTATGCAAAGATCTAGTTTAGATGTAGTGGACAAAGCACATCGAGATCCACATGCACTACCTCTGGGACTTAGTACACGAGGGGATCATCGACTGTAATTTTTTCCTTCAACGGAACATACTGTAGACATCTTCACCAAGACCTTCACTAAGAAGAAGTTCCATTATCTTCGTAGTTGTCTTGGAGTGAAGGACATAGTTGCCTAGAAACTTTCAGTTCTTCTTTTTACATACATTGTACTTTGAGGG
>JZKD02S1809131.1:662317-684389 GCA_000966675.3 Picea glauca
TATTTGGGTACCTAACATGGCCTCGTTGCTGGGACCCATTCTTTATTTTCACCATAGTGATGTTTAAGGGGGGTGTTAGAGTTACTTCACACGCACCTATGATTTATTTTTCCTATGTTTATTAGTCATTATTCAGTCTCCTATATTTTAGGGAGAATATTCCTCTAGGAGAATATTATCTTCAGTTCACACTTCAGTTTGAAAAGTTGAGTGGAGTCTAGATGCCACATTGGTATTATCAGCATGAAACATTGGGATCATCACTAGATAATGTGCATTTTCCTTGGGATCATCACCATAATAATGCATTACCCATGATTCCATGATATCCTCTTTACTTCACTTTGTTTTAGTCAGTTAACTGAAGACTGTTAAACTAGTTAACTCGTCTAGGTGGCAGTTCACTCCCGTAACTTCTTGAGAGACTAGACTAGGTGGAAGTTTACTCTCGTAATTACTGGTGTGTGTCCAAATCACTCTAGACCACCACTATGGCACATTGGTTTCTCCTCTAGTGTGAATTGGTTGATTTATATAGAGTATATCATGTGTAAATTATCGTTCATTCATTTGGTTAATGATAATTCTTCCATTCTTTCTCTCCTTCTTCTCTTTTCTTCTATTTTCTCTGCAACTGTATATGTCAATTCCCAGCTAGTTCTATTATGTGAAAGTTCAACACATTTATAATGAGAAGAGAACAGATAAATATAATCTTATTACAAAAGAAGCAACATTCAAATCATCCAAGAATTCAAATCAAAAGGGAAATAAAAAGGCAAATTCAGATAGCAGCAACAATGACATCTCATAAGACAATGAAGAAGTATCCAACTTCGTTAGAAGACTGAAAAGGGGAACCAACAAATATAGAGGTAAGATTGCATTGATTTATTTTAATTTTGATGGCATTGGTAATTTTGATAACAAAATCCCCCATAAGAAAAATAAAAGGAATGAAGAAGATGATTCAAATAGAAAACAAACATACAAAGGAAAAAGAACCAAAAATAATTTTTTCAAGAAAATATTTTGCACCAAAGAAGACAACACCTCAACAGATGAAGATAAAGTCATTGAAAGTGATATAGAAAGGGTTCTATTCATGGAATTAGAATATTCCAATGAAGAAGGATCCAAAGAAGAATATGAAGAGGTGGTATTTGACTACATAGAATAATTGTTAAGTGTCATAAACATTATAAAACGAGAGAAGAAGAAAAACAAGTCACTTCAGGAAGAACTAAAGAAAAGAGTCTTTAGAATTTAGACTCTGAAGAACTAGAGAAAATGATCACAAAATTAAAAATCCAAGTAGAGGAAGATAAGAGAATTGAATAAACACTCAGAGAACAAGTAGAATAAAGAGACATGATCATTGGAAATTTGGAAGATGATATTTTCACATTGTTATAGCAAGATTTGCCTCACCCTATGCGAATTTTCTCAGAAGGCCTTGTTCCATTTCCCTATGCAAAATTTAAGTCCCTTTTTGCAAATCCCAGAACTAAAAACAATATTTTTCCATGTATACACACCCTAACTATTATGCAACATCTGTATACATAGGTTGCACCACTACAACCCGCGTACATCGGGTTTTGTGCCCAAAATTAAAAAAAATGGTGTCAGGTTTCCATGTCACGTCATGAGATCCATGATTCTTGACCTTCTATATAATGGAAGCATTCTGAATCGACCCTTCAGTTACACTTGAAGGTTATAAATTGGCCAAATCCGAGATAAGGAAAAGAGGAGAAGAATTCAACTTTGAGAGGAAAGTTACTCTGGATAAATTATTCACTTCATATTGAGTTTGCATCCATTTATCCTTTTAAGCCTGAATACATTGTTCATCCCCCAAGATCTTCCCTACATGATTGAGAACCTCATTGTCTCTCTTATATGACATTTCCTTTGGCATGTAGCCACTTTTGTATTGCCTACTCATGGCCATGAACAACTGTTTGGTATAGTTTCACATGGATCTGCAGTGTAATTCAAATTGGAAACCGTGTGTGCAAAGTCTGTGTAGATTGCAATATTCTCATGAGAAACTAGTTCATCTAGATGGGTCTCCATTACTCCACTTATGGGTATTATAATGTATTTCAACCATTGCAGATACTCCTCTGACCTCACACATTAGGGGGCATATGTTATAGACATATTTTCCTCACCCTATGCAAATTTTCTCAGAAGGCCTTGTTCCATTTCCCTATGCATACTTGAAGTCCCTTTTTGCAAATCCCAGAGATACATATAATATTTTTCCACATATACATGACCTAACTATTATGCAACATGCATATACATAGGTTTCACCACTACAACCCATGTACATCAGGTTTTGTGCCCAAAATTAAAAAATGGTGTCTGTTGGCCCTCGACCAAGTTTTGAGGAAACATTGGTAAGGATTGACCACTTTTTGGAGATCGACAGACTGGTCAAAGATGGAGCACCCAGGCAGAGATGAGATCATGGGATATCAATTATTTTGTGGACCTAGCAAGGGGTTCATTAGGGTTTATGTAACGGGTTATGGGATGTCGGCCCATGGGTTTACCCATGATTAGGCCTTTTTGTAAGGAATGTAAAACTATAAATAAGTGAAGTAGAAAGAGCTAGAAAAGAGAAGAAAGTAGTATGTAGCTAAGTGGAAGAGGAAAGTAGTTCTAAGTTTCTTTGTGCAACATAACACGTATGTAAGGCTCTATGCTTGACAAAGGGGTGGCTCTATTTCTTGACCTAATTTTAGGAAGGTGGATCTAGTATGCCATGCGCAGATCACCTGTCCAGTGTGAAGCTTGGCTTTGTGGCTTAGTGCAGAGGAGAAGATGAATGTAAGAGATTGAAAACTAATAAATAAGAAGAAGTCGTTGGTGGACGTATCCCCACCCTGGGGTGAACCATGTATATCATGTGTTGATGGTTTTCTATATGATATTTATGCTATAGATCTGCTTAGTGCATTGATTGTTATGTGTAATAGATAGATCTATGAATGCTTAGTGCTTTACTTATGTTGAATGTGTTAGATCTAACTTATGCTACTAAGTATGATGTGTATTTAGTTATTTTTACTGCGTCGATCTGTACTTAGGGTTTTAAATGTGATGTGAATAAAGTGAATATATTAATGCATATGATCTTCTAAGTACCTTGCGAAGTGCTATAATAACAGATCTGTGTACCATCTTAACCCATCGGACATTGCGCCAATACCACTTTTTGCTACCCATGATTATCTGAGCTAACAAAGAAGTGATTTTGTGTGTTGAGCTGTGCTATTAAACCTCACCACCTATTGTTTACCCCACTATTTTTTCACCTACCCCAACTTATTTGTTAACAGTAATAATGTCGATCGAGTGCACCGAGTTAGAGAAATCTGTCGAAGAGGTTCTTAAGAAGTTTATGGATGATAAAGCTATGTTTGAGGGAGTACATGCATCGTCGACCAGGGGAATGCAAGGTTCCCCTTCGACTAGACATTGCTCAAAATGTGTCGACCATGCTACCGAGAAGCAAAGTATGCATCCTAACAATCTGGATAATGCGAAGCAAATCCCGTTGATCCTACCCGATTACATCCCAACTTTGGCTGGCATGGTTAACCATGAAAACATTCCATGAGACTTCGAGTATACATTGATCACCGTGTACATCCCGAAGGGGATACATGTAGAAGGAAGCCAATTGGGACAGATCCTAGCCTTGAAGAAAAATGATTTCAACCTTGAGGACAGAAATAACTACATGATGCTCGTGCCCCACAGATATTTGATGAATATGGCTAAGAAGAATCCTCACATAGTCTCCCAACCATGGATTAAGGAGCTCTCATAGTCCATGATACTGAACGTGATGAATATCCCTCACTTCAACTGACATCAAGAGGTTAACGCTTGCGTTAAACTCCTCTTTTCATGCTATCATGGAGGATACCTATGTCTCAATAGGTACATTACTGTGGATCCGACGATGATCCACCTGATCACAAGACTGAGCATGTGGGGACCCGACCCTCAGTAGTTCTACCCAGGGAAGACCTCAGAATTCTCCCTAGCACAACACATTAAGGAGGCATATGATGAAGTGGATAAGGGAAAGCGAGGCTACAAGGTAGCCTCTATCTAGATGGTGCAGTGCACCTAGCTTGCCAACTTATAATTGGCAAGCTCGTCAGAAAGAGCTGCCCCATGTAGGTCACCGGGTTCGTGGTGGACCTCGCAGGAAAATGCGTGGAGGGAATGCAAATGAATTGGGCGAGATACCTCGTCAACGAGCTCAAGAAATACTGTTGCAAAGCGTAGGATCAAGGATGCGACTTTCATTTCAGCTGGTTGTTGGTGTTGATCACATTTGTCACTTGGAAAATGCCAAAAGGATCTGCCTTCCTGGAGATTGAACCTTTGGAGCCATTAGCTGTGAAGTTCTCCACTCTATGGTACACAAATGACATGTCAAAGCAATGGAAGTTGAGCATAGTGTTCCCCACCTACTATCGGCAGCTGAAGTTTGATATTGAATCTTTCCCATGCATGACACTACAAACATTGCACCAGTACATGCCATTAGCTAAGTTCCATGCAGATTGACACTTCATTTATATCACTGCGCATAGGGATGAGAGAAAAGAGAAATTACAGTCCTACAATAAGCTGACCGATGAAGATATGGAAGAGATCACTAAGGAATGGCTGATAGATTTCCTTGTACCAGTTGAGGATGTTGAACTCTTCAACCTTGACATCATTGGAATCCCCTTGGTCACCCGAGCCGAGCATGATGGTGTTGATGGGTCCTAAATACATTAAATTAAACAACATGAACCAACTCTCCACTGAGGCCCAATTAGACTCTGCAGCGTTTAATAGTGGAATGGTTCTCTAGATATCGTGATCCGAACAATTAATCGATGGGATTTGCGTTTTCTTGTGAAGGCATATCCTTCAGTTTGTCTCTCTCTTTTTGTAATTTTCTCTTAGGTGGGACTGATATAATATGGAAGCCAGTATAAACCAACTTGACAACAAAACAAGAAAAGGTTTAACTACTTGAGAAGAGGCTGAGCTTGGGATAACCTCTACTCAAGCATGCATATAATAATTTTATACCACAGGCCTAGTACTAATATGTTAATGATGTGAGCATCCAATTACTGTTTGAGACACTTAATTATCAGAAAGAAAACACACATGCGATAGATAATGGCAAGTAAAATAATTCACCTACTCCAATCATCCATCACATAAAAAAACAATGATTCATCTCCATCATTAAAGAAACGAATTGTAAAACATTGCATCAGATAACTTAACAATAGATTCAATAGCTCTTACTTGTTACAACATCTATTCATGAAACAAGATAGGAAATAGTTCTTCTCCACATCCAATCATACATGCATTTGACGAAAATATAACTTGTCTTTGGTCTAGAAGGACTTCTCAATTATGGGTAACTCCAAAATAATTCTTAACAAACCAGAAAAAGAGAGTTTCTTACAAAAAATATTGACCACCAACTAATTGGTCGATGCTCTTATTTATAACATAAAATTCAACTAAAAATAACGGCCAAGTGTAGATAAGTAAAACAAACTCGCCACGTGGTGTTCTATCCTAACAATTTTCTAACAATCATCTTAAGATATCACTTTGAAAGGGTGACTTTTTTCATACTCTGACCAACTGATGAATAACTCCTCGTAGGTGTTGGTGTATGGGAACCTGTGTTGTTCCATCGGGGCTGCGTAAATTTCTCTTATTTCTATCGCATGTGCTCGATACTTAACTAGACTGGTACTCAATTGTTGCAACATAGCCCGACCTTTGATGAGGTGTTCCATAAATTGTTGCACCTATCCTAGTGCTGTGTTGGTCACCTTTTCTAGTCTTTCGGCCCATGAAGAATCTTACTTGGTGTGAAATTTGACTATGTCACACAAGTCAGTAAAGTCATCGGGCATGCCAAACTAGGGCAATCCGATATCCTTCATCACCTTGTTGATCTTCAGACCCAATTTCTCTCAGATTCCTCGACGAATTTACTGAGCCAATTTTTCTCAATAGTCGGAGGCACCTTTACTGCAATTGAAATTGAAATCATTTAGATATTGCTTATAGAACAACACTTGGAAAAATATATGTATAAAACGTAAGCGTGAAGAATCCAGACTGGTGCATACCTGTAAAGCTTGCTAAACCTGGTTGTTTGATACTTACGTGATCTCTGCAACCCTTCAAATTGTGTGCATCATTTTTGTTAGCACCTTCATTTGTTTCTTCAGTTAGGGTGGGTTACATCTGTGTGCCACAACATGAAAGATCAGGTACAAAAAACATGAGAGTCAAATTCACGCTAGTGGCCTGTTGGCCTTTGCGGTCGGGAAAGGATGTTAGAGTCAAACATATGTTGAAAGTACAAGTATGTTCCAAAAGAGTCAGATATTGTCATAAGGGAAGTTTTTAAGAACTCCAGGTCAAGGCAAGTTGCTCAAGCAAAAGACGCATCAATAAGTGCATCAACCATCATCAACTCATCATGGAAGCTGGTGAATTAAAAAAAAAATCGAGGTGATCATACCACACACCCTTTGCAGCTCCTATCGACTGCATCTCACACACCCCAGATCATACCCATCGCATGGATGTGACACATAAATTCTTTAAAACATACCGTCGCTAGGAATTCAGTGTTCCCTAACATGTTTCGACTCACTACCCGCTCTGTTATAAATTCTAGATGTTTTGTATGTGTTCTACTTACCAGCTGAGCTTATGCACTATTGGTAATTCATCTCATGAGCCCATTCTGATCAAATTATTCACTTTGGGCCCTTGTTAAGTCACCCATGCATAAGGCAGATACGCTATCGCACCATGGGAACTCCTCAAAACACAATATGGGGCTCGTGAGGCAGCCAAAGCACCATGCTTGAGCCCCAAAATTCCTGGGACTCATTCTTATTTGTAGTAGGTGTTCCTGAGGATTCAAAGGGATATTCCTACCTTCGAGCGGAAACAATGGTATTTCCCCACATGGAGGCCAAAGTGGAAGAAGTTACATCAGAAGGAAACAGGTTGGAAGCCATGCTTCCTCAACAACAGATACCGCAGAGGAGAGGAAGGCCTAGGAAGAATAAGGAAGTTGGGGAAAACCAAATCCCTATTGAGTCATGTGCCAGATCAACTACCAAGGAGTTACTAATGTGTGCTATCCAGCTAGAGCCTGTCGAAATTACAAGTTGGGGAAGTGGGAGTATAACAAGGAGGGAATATGCCTCAGGTTCTAACATCCGAGAGACTAATCAACATCTAGAGCATGCACAACTCACCATTGCTGAACTCTACTAGGAAAAGAGAGAATTATGACGATAGTTAGCGGAAAAGACTATTGGCACAAGGGCAGACCCAGGGTTCAGCTCCAAGAGCGCACCAACAAGCCCTAACTACTATCCCTTTTGGCAACACCTGCGAAGAAGATGCAATCTCACCCAAAGTAGCTATAGGGTGTTGCAGGACACATGTGTCAAAAAACAGAGGAAATGCAGAGTGGATTCACAGGAACAATACACCGTCACCTAGTTATTCTTTATCTTCCTTAAACCTACTACGCAAGTTATACCTCATATCTAACACAATATCAAAATAGAAGCATATCAAATGACAAAGAACACAACATTAATCACACACAACACAATATATACATGGTTCACCCTCTCCCTAAGGCTATGTCCACAGAACTGTGCTTTATAATATATTAAGATGAAAGCATACAGTTCTTGTTTGTGCCTTAGCTAGCCAACCTTCTCTCTTGTTCTCTCTGTCTCTCCCTCCCTGCGCACCCAGCTGCAGGGCTGTTCTTCACACCCAACTGAAGAACTTACAAAACCAAAAGTCTCCCTCACTCAACACTTCTCTCTCACACAATAGTATTTGCTCAATCATGCAATACAATGAATTCTCAACCAACTTAGTACCAACCATAACAACAACAACAACAAACACAACAACCTAGGTCCTTTATACCTTATTTATACATTACAATAGCTCTCAAACACCCTTAGTTTAAACCCTAAGTGAAAAAACCCTATATACCAAAACCCTAGATGTCTCAAACCCTAGGTCAACTTGACCCACGTTTTCAGGGCTTCGCCAACCCGTCTTTCCTTCCTTGTCCTGCGATGCTCCAAAACATCCAACAGTGGATTTTTCCTCTTACCGAGTTTCCCACGATCCGTCATCCTTTCGGTTATGTCATCCTCGATCCTCTCTTCCAAAAAACTTCTTTCTCTTACTTCACACCGTCGTTTCTTCTCTTGTTCACTTCAACCCAGTATTAGTCATTGTGTCCTCTGCGCAATTCACATTTTTCCTTTTATTCCTTAATATTTGCTTTCTTCCATATCCAAGGGCCAACATGCCCCTAACACTCACCTGTGACTCATCTCGAGGCACTTTGGATCTTATTATTTTGTTTTACTTTGATTTCAAATTGCTTAGGGTATCCTGTGCTTTTAGCTCTATGCCTCCCTTCCTTCCTTGTGCAGACTGTATTTTATGTGTCTGAGACCCAATTCAACTGCACCTGGTACCTAGACCATTTTTCTTTTTCTTTTATTGAGAGCTGCGAGGCAGCTGGTTGTCATAATACAATTTCAACCGACTCACATTCACTAATCCTTCCTTCCATTCTCCATTCAAAGTATTCAACTACGCAGCTCCTCCTTCTGTAACATAGGAAACCTCATATGGCCGAAGACAATTCGTTCTGAACTTTCCTGGATGTTTCATGAACTTACTGTCATATACCAATACCATATCTCCTTGATTGAATGCTTTCTTCTTGATATGTCTATCATGGTAGGTCTTTTCTCTTTCTTTCTGAACCTGTTGGTGAAATCCTACAATAAATATGTCTTCTTCCAGTTCGACCAACTGCGCAAGCCTCTCTTGCACAATGCCAGTGTCATCCATATCTGTAAAGAATGCAATTCTCATACTAGGAACCAAATATTCCATGGGTACAACTGCTTCTAGACCATAGACCAGTTTAAATGGGGTCTGCATGGTCAGTTTCTTGTAATTGGTTCTATAGGCCCACAATACTGTTGGTACTCTCAAAGCCCAGTCATCCCTTTTCACACTGCATATATTTGTCAGCACTGTCTCTAAGATCTAATTGAATTATTCAGCTATCCCATTTTCTTCTGGATGATAGGGTGTGCTATTCTAATGGTGAACTTCAAATTCCTGATTCAGGGCTTCAATAGTCTTGTTAATAAAATGTGTGCCTTGATCGCTAATCAGGGTCTTCAAGCATCCAAACCTGGTTATGATATCATCAAATATGAAGCACACAATTGTAGTTGCACTACAGTCCTTAACTACTCTTTCTTCTACTCATTTGGTCAAATACTCCATCACAACGATTATGTATCTAGATCCTGTGCATTTCCTTGGTGGGTTTATAGGTCCCATGAAGTCAATGGCCCATTTCTCAAAGGATTGTAAGGTTATATGGGGTGCTAACAGAATTTCATCTATTCTGGATATTTTTCCAACTCTTTGGCATACATCACAGGCTCTATAATAATCCTTAGCATCTCTGTGTAAAGTAGGCCACCAAAGGCCAACTCTAAGAATCTTCTGCGTTGTTTCTTTCCCTGTGTAGTGTCCTCCTACGATGCCTTCATGGGTTTTGGTGAGGATCAATGGTCTCTCTTCTTTCATAACACACCTCCTGAATATCTCATCAGGTCCCATCTTGTATAGCTGTCCAACTATAAGTGAAAAATATGTAGCTTGCACTACCAATTATTTCTTCTGAACAACCGTATAGTCACTAGGTGCGATTCCTGTTGATAGGAACTGTAATATCTCCATGAAGTGATCATCAACCTTCCTGATGGCCACCAGCTGTGCATCTAACCATGTATCCTCCAAACTAGTAGGTTCCTCTCCATGTTCCAACCTCGACAAGTGGTCAGGACCTTTGTTCATCCTTCCTGGTTTAACCATGATCTCAAAATAATATTCCTGGAATATCAGAAGCCATCTGCATATTATCCCCCCCAACACTGGCTTGTTGACTAGGTATTTTAGCACAGAGTGATCAGTGAACATTTTAAAATGTCCTCCCAACAAGTAGTGGTAAAACTTCTGCAGCGCATACACCATGGCTAAACCTTCCCTTTCAGTGGTGGTGTAATTAATCTCAGTTGTGGATAGCTTCCTGCTAGCGAAGGCTAACGGGTGGTCGATTTCTCCTGTTACTGGTTGTGCTAACACTGATCCTAATGTGATAGAAGAGGCATTGACATGCACATGGAATTCCTTGCTTCAATATGGGAAAATCAGAATAGGCACAGTAACCATTTTCTGTTTCGGTGTGTCGAAGCTCTACTGACATTCTTCTATCCAATGAAACTGATAGTCTTTTTTCAAAATCTTCTCCATGGGTGCTGTAATCTGTGCACAACCTTTAATGAAATTCCTATAGTATCTAGTATGTCCCAGCATAGTGTGCAACTGTTTGACTAAAGTAGGAGGGGGTAGATCGACTATAATGGCAATCTTAGATGGATCTACTAAGAATCCCTACTTACACACAATATGACCTAGAAACACTTCGAAGGGTGAAAAAAAGATGCACTTCTTCGGGTTTAAGGAAATCTGACATTGCCTGCACTTATCCAACATTAGTATTAAACATTCAATATGATTTATCAAAATACTGAAAATAGTCCAATCATCGGAGTATGCTTCCAAAAATTTATGTAAAAACTCCTTAAACGCTTCGACCACTACCCTAGAAAATATGGCTGGTGCATTCTTCAATCCAAATGACATCACTGTATACTGGTAGGATCCCCATTCTATTGCAAATGTGGTGTTATGAAGATATTCCTTGGCAATCCTGATCTGACGATATCCAAAAAATCCATCGGTGAAGGAGTAGACCTCCTTTCCTCCTACATTGTCTAGAACTTCATTAGTGAATGGTGTAGGTAATGGATCATGCAAATAGGCATCATTCAACCTCCTAATATCTACACAAATCCTGATTTATCTAGTCTTCTTATCCTGCACCACCATAGGGCTTATCCATTCTGACTCTTCAACAGGTTCTATGATTCTTGCTTCTAACATTTTGTCTAGTTTAGTCTTCACTTTTTCCTTATATTTGGGGTTCAATCTGTAAGGTCTTTGTTTGACTAGCTTGCATCTGGTTTTAAGGGAATTTTCATCTCTCCCATGGGCCCTTTAATGCCCTTCATATCAGTGAAATTGGTTGGAAACAAGTCCTGATACTCATGCAATAACTTTGGGATCTTGTCAATAGTGGCAACATCCCAATAATCTCCAACATTAGCAAGCTTCGATGTTTGTTCTGTTCCAATGTTGACTTTCTTGATTTTAATCGTATGTCCAATGAAAGGTAGAACAACTCTTGGTCCTTCTATGTTTCTTTGGCCTTCTTTTTTGATGATGTTCACCTTCCGAGGATCATCGTCTTCATCAAAATTGATATTGTAACAACCTTGCAGTTTTTGAAGAGGCACAGTCCATTCATCCTCTTCTTTCTCCAAAGGGAGGCTAGGTGCCTCCTCAAACACTTTCTGTCTTACAATCTGTAATACTTGATCCAGTGTAGGATATTGGATTTTAAATAAGAAGGTAGTTACAAAGTTTTGGGTCATACTTTCCCAATCTGTAGTGATGAGGCACAATTCTTCTTGAAGGTACAAATTGATAGGGGTTGTTTCCAATGTGTTGATGAATTTATACACCCATTGCTCTTGAGGAATGTTGCTCCAGGCTTCCTCGCAATTTCTCACATGGTCCTTCGGACAACTTCGACCTATGTATCTAACTTTGTAGCCTTCTACTTACTTTGATAACCATACTGTCATCATTGTGCGGCATTGTACACAATCTGTAATGTTGTGTTTGTGTGTCCCCCACCACCTTGCTGGAGTTTCTTTCAAGGCCTCATGTAGTGCCAACAATATTTGTTGTATTGGTACAATTTCTTCAAAATCCATCAAGAACTCTTATAAATCATTTAAACTATCAAAGGTGGGCAAGTTACTTACTGTTGTTCCGATCCAATGAACTTATCTAGTCAATATAGTACACCTTCTAGTAGATACTTCATACATTTTTTTTTTCCAGTTCTTCAGTGCTTCTTCCGAATCTGATGAGCATGCACTCTCACTTCACCAGCTTAAATTCCCATCTGCTGTAGGATTATGTAATCCTATTGTCTGGCTATCAATTTGTATATGTTTTCTAACTCATATGCATAGTCTTCTTCTCTGATGGGATCTGTGTATCTGGGACCTTCATTAGGATCCAAAGGTGCAATGACCCTAAGGGCATCACCTTCAAACATCATTCTTATTTTCTTTAAATCAACCACAGTGGAATTGTTGAAATCCCAATCAATTCCTAACAACGCAGGGTAAGGGAAGCTATCATCAACTATCTCAATGACCTCGAAGTCCACAAATGTTCTAAGCCCATCAATGTCTACAGGGACATGTTCCAATCTTCCAAAGGGGCTCACAACTTGCTGATTGGCCATCCTAAGCCTGATAGAGGAATAAAACAACTTAGGTTTTCCCATCAATGCCCAAATCTGCTTCATCATGACATTGACTTCTGACCCTAAGTCAAGGACGATGTAGTCTATATCATACTCTCCAATTTGAGCATTCAGGTGTAATTCTTTATTTGTCCTCCTCTTTTTAGCATTTTTCAGGACCACATTATATTTAGGTGGTTTTTCGACACATGGTTTCTTTTCTAATGATTTTCTATTTCTGGTTAAGGAATTAGGGTTTTGGACTAATCCAGGTCATTGGGTTAGGGTTTTGGATGCCGCTAGCTCCTATATTGCAAATGTGGTCTTATGGAGATATTCCTTGGCAATCCTGATCTGACGGTATCCAAAAAATCCATCGGTGAAGGAGTAGACCTCCTGTCCTCCTACATTGTCTAGAAATTCATCAGTGAATGGTGTAGGGAATGGATCATGAAAATAGGCATCATTCAACCTCCTGATATCTACACAAATCCTGATTTATCCAGTCTTCTTATCCTGCACCACCATAGGGCTTATCCATTCTGACTCTTCAACAGGTTCTATGATTCTTGCTTCTAACATTCTGTCTAGTTTAGTCTTCACTTTTTCCTTATATTTGGGGTTCAATCTGTAAGGTCTTTGTTTGACTAGCTTGCATCTGGTTTTAAGGGAATTTTCATCTCTCCCATGGGCCCTTTAATTCCCTTCATATCAGTGAAATTGGTTGGAAACAAGTCTTGATACTCATGCAATAACTCTGTGATCTTGTCAATAGTGGAAACATCCCAATAATCTCCAACATTAGCAAGCTTCAATGTTTGTTCTGTTCCAATGTTGACTTTCTTGATTTTAATCGACTGTCCAATGAAAGGTAGATCAACTCCTGGTCCTTCTATGTCTCTTTGGCCTTCTATTTTGACGATGTTCACCTTCCAAGGATCATCGTCTTCATCAAAATTGATATTGTAACAACCTTGCAGTTTTTGAAGAGGCGCAGTCCATTCATCCTCTTCTTTCTCCAAAGGGAGGCTAGGTGCCTCCTCAAACACTTTCTGTCTTACAATCTGTAATACTTGATCCACTATAGGATATTGGCTTTTAAATAAGAAGGTAGTTACAAAGTTTTGGGTCATACTTTCCCAATCTGTAGTGATGAGGCACAGTTCTTCTTGAAGGTACCAATTGATAGGGGTTGTTTCCAATGTGTTGATGAATTTATACACCGATTTCTCTTGAGGAATGTTGCTCCAGGCTTCCTCACAATTTCTCACATGGTCCTTCGGACAACTTTGACCTATGTATCTAACTTAGTAGCCTTCTAATTGCTTTGATAACTGTGCTGTCATCATTTTGCAACATTGTACCCAATCTGTAATGTTGTGTTTGTGTGTCCCCCACCACCTTGCTGGAGTTTCTTTCAAGGCCTCGTGTAGTGCCAACAATATTTGTTGTATTGGTACAATTTCTTCAAACTCCATCAAGAACTCTTATAAATGATTTAAACCATCAAAGGTGGGAAAGTTACTTACTGTTGTTACGATCCAACGAACTTATCTAGTCAATATAGTACACCTTCTAGTATATACTTCATATATTTTGTTTTGCCAATTCTTCAGTGCTTCTTCCGAATCTGATGAGCATGCGCTCTCACTTCATCAGCTTAAATTCCCATCTGTTGTAGGATTAATGTAATCCTATTGTTTGGATATCAATTTGTATACGTTTTCTAAATCATATGCACAGTCTTCTTCTCTGATGGGATCTGTGTATCTGGGACCTTCATCAGGATCCAAAGGTGCAATGACCCTAAGGGCATCACCTTCAAACGTCATTCTTCTTTTCTTTAAATCAACCACAGTGGAATTGTTGAAATCCCAATCAATTCCTAACAACGCAGGGTAAGGGAAGCTATCATCAACTATCTCAATGACCTCGAAGTCCACAAATGTTATAAGCCCATCAATGTCTACAGGGACATGTTCCAATCTTCCAAAGGGGCTCACAACTTGTTGATTGGCCATCCTAAGCCTGATAGGGGAATAAATCAACTTAGGTTTTCCCATCAGTGCCTAGATCTGCTTCATCATGACATTGACTTCTGACCCTAAGTCAAGGATGACATAGTCTATATCATACTCTCCAATTTGAGCATTCATGTGTAATTCTTTATTTGTCCTCCTCTTTTTAGCATTTTTCGGGACCGCATTATATTTAGGTGGTTTTTTGACATATGGCTTCTTTGTCGATGGTTTTCTATTTCTGGTTAAGGAATTAGGGTTTTGGACTAATCCAGGTCATTGGGTTAGGGTTTTAGATGCCACTGGCTCCTATATGTATTTTGTATTGTAAACATTGTAACATGATAAATAATATAGAATATGTTGGTTTTCCCGGTTTGGGTTTCCAGGGGAAAAATATATGTGTAATGTTTGTATTTTCCATTGTATCTTTTCAGTTCTTTTATAAATATTTGTTTGCAGTAGATATTGTACAAGGTTAGAATTTACACTACCTTCCCTAGCTCGTACTATCTAATCAAGTTTTGTAGTTCTTGTACAACACTTTCATCCTGAATCAACTTAATACAAGTATATAAGAATTCCATGAGCTTGATTACCTCTTTTCCTTCTTTTGGCAGAGCAGACTGATCGAATTCTAGAGGCATTCCATATTCTCTCACTTCTGGTCAAACCTTTGATGAATAGGCCTGATCTCTTCCAAATTCCTTTCTTGCCTCCTCAAACACTTGTTTTTCTTTCTTTGCATCAAAAGTTTGGGTCTTCTTTGTAGCTTTCTTGACTTCTGATTCTTCTGTATTCTTTCCATGGGTTTCTCTGTCTTCTCTTGTAACATCACCTCCTCTAGTGATAACAATGAATCTGGGATCTGATCCTCGAAGTTATGCTTTGATTAGTTGTATTTTCTGGTTTCCTCCTCGTTTCTCCTGAAGTTTGGATAACAACGCAGGACAATCTTCTATGACATGTTCGAATGAGTTGCAGTAGTTGCAAGTGGTACAAGGTTTCTGACAGTCCGTTACCAAGTGTCCTGGCTGTGCACAGTTATAACAGATGATCTATCCTTGACCTCGACCCATACCTCCTCCTCTTCCTCATCCTCTGAATCCACCATGAGGATTGAAGTTTCCTCTTCCTAGGGAATTATACTGCATAGTGCTTCCTTCTTGCTCTACTTCGCCTTGAATTTTGTATATATCCCTTGACATTTCATGCATGAGATCATAATCTATACAATCCCTATCATCATGCCCCACTGACTTACAAAATGTATAGTACATATTTGTGGGTGTCTGGACATATTTTTGAAAATAGTAACATTCACGAGGGAGATGTCGATTTCTACATACCTCGCACCGAGGAAGGGTAACTTCCTTTAAAGGACTCAACGCTCCAGATTCCAAATACTCATGAAATAGGGGACAATGCTCCTTGTCATGGCCTTATAATTTTCATCTAATACAACAAATATTTTCTCTTTTATCTTTTCCCTTGTCTTTCTTCATATCTTTGACCTGCAGTGATAAGCTAGTTAGCTGACTCAATATTTGACTCATACCTGAGTTGGATTCTGCCATAGGGGCTGATTCTAGTTTCATGGTGATCTCCAGTGCCTCAGCCTGCAAAGAAATCTTCTATTGCATTAGAGGGACTCTGATGTGTGGTAGGAGGGAAACAATGTACCATTCCTTGTTCTGCTCATCTGGGATCTAAAAAATCAAATGGCCTGCTAGGGTTTTAAACCTCTGATCAAACTCCCACACAGGTTCAAATTTTATTCACTTGATTTATTTTAGTTCTGTAATGCACTGTGAATCTGACTTGGGTTTCTTGAATTTTGCAATCAACACAGTTTTGATCTGGTTTAGTGGTTTGGTCTAGGAAACTCCTTAGACAAACTTCATGTACCATCTCGGTGCGTAGTCTCTCAGGGTAGTGCTGAACTTACCTCGTTTAACAGCTTCGTGGGTGATATTATCAATACTCCATATAGCTTCACATAGAAACCAGTGCTACTCAGGATCTTCAGATCCATCTCCCTTAAAGGTGGGTAACCTCATCTCATCTGCCATAGATCTTCCTAGGTTTCCTGACTGAATAGGTACTGAGCTACTTGTACCAATGCTCTGAGTTCTCTGATAACTTAGGTTACTCTGGTTACTTAATGCTGCTAAAACAACATGAGGAGTAACCGTATTTACTTCAATGATCTGCATAGTTCCTGAAGTTTCTGTCTATTCTCAGTGAGGTTCTTCAATATTTTCTTCTCTCAGTCCAACGGATCCTGAATGTTCTTCACTCAGTATCTCTTCCTCTTCCCCACTATAGAATCCTTATTCCTATAGAAGAGGTTCTTGATATCTCTCAAACAAGTTCGCCAAAGGAACTTCTATGAATATCCTTCCACTGTGCATATGTCTGATCTCTGTGTCATTGTCGTTATCTGAATTCTTGAAAATTATCTCTTCAATTTGACCCACTACTGTATCTTCAAGATGTTTTTCTCATGCAATAACATCTTGATATTCAACTTCAGAAAATGTAAAAATTTTCCTCTAGGTACCTTTAAAAAATATCTCTCTTCTTGGCTATATGATTCTACTTTGTCAATAGAAAACTCGGTGATATACCCTCCAATGGTACTATCAAACCAATGATCCACTGTTCTTGACACAACGTTATCAAATCTCTTAACCTTTTTTATCAACGTCAATGTCCAAACCACATGTGGCTTAGATATGATCTCGAACTAGGTATCTGGTAATCTAGCTAACCACTTGTATAGATCCTTATGAATCTCTCCAAATAAAATCTCATGTATATCAGTAAAGATATACCTTCCCAACCAATCCTCTATACTAAGATTAGGGTTCTTGTTCTGGGATTCAATGAAGTCCTTTTCTTGATCTTCTATCCACTTCTAAATCTCTATCTTTGATGGAAACCACCTTGACATTCCCTCAAGAAGATATTGTTCCCGACAATGGAACCATTTGTTGGTACAAGGGAAGACCCAGGGTTCAATAATCAAGAGAACACCAACAAGCCCTAACTACTGGCCCTTTCTGTAACACTTGTGAAGTAGATGCAGTCTCACCCGAAGTAGCTATAGGGGGTAACAGGACACATGTGTCTACAACCATAAGGAATGCAAAGTGGATTCACAGGAACAATACACCGTCACCTAGTTATTCTTTATCTTCCTTAAACCTACTGCACAAGTTATACCTCAGATCTAACATAATATCACAATAGAAACATATCAAATGAAAGAGAACACAACATAAATCACACACAACACAAGATATACGTGGTTCACCCTCTCCCTAGGGCCACGTCCACAGAACTATGCTTTATAATATATTAAGATGAAAGCTTACAGTTCTTGTCTGCGCTCTTAGCTAGCAAATCTTCTCTCTTCTCGTCTATGTCTCTCCCTCCCTGTGAACCTAGCTGTAGGGCCGATCTTCGCAAGTAGATGAATATCTTACAATACCAGAAGGATATCTCACTCAACACTTCTCTCTCACACAATAGTATGCACTCAATCATACAATACAATGAACTCTCAACCAACTTAGTACCAACCATAAAAACATCAACAACAAAAACAACAACAACAACAACCCAGGTACTTTAGACCTCTATTTATACATTATAATAGCTCTCAGACACCCTTAGGTTAAAACCTAAGTGTCAAAACACTAGAAATAAAAACCCTAGGTGTCTCAAACCCTAGGTCAACTTGACTCGCGTTTTCAACGCTTCGCCAACCTGTCTTTCCTTCCTTATCGCGCAATGCTCCAAAGCATCCAACCGTGGTTTTTTCCTCTTGATGAGTTATCTGCGATCCATATTCCTTTCTGATCTTTCATCCTTGGTCCTCTCATCCAACAACCTGATTTCTCTTACTTTTCACTGTCTTTTCTACTCTTCTTCTCACTTCGACCCAGTATCAGTCACTGTGTCTTCCACGCAGTTCACCTTTTTCCTTTTCTTCCTTAATCTTTGCTTGCTTCCATATCCAACGGCCAACAAAGACCCTTGAGGTCTCAACACCAAATGATATTGAAGGGAATGTAACCTGGCTCAATAGGCAACTTCGGGAAGTGCAAGATATGATTATGCAGTTGTGAGAAGTGCAAAGAGTGTTGGAAGAACAAAAAATGAAAACACCTCAGGGATCACAAGAAAGTCTGTGAGTAGAAGAGGCATGATTGGCGAACTTTGTTTTGTAATCTCAGACGTGACACAAAATGTTGATAGTTTTCCTTTTTTGTGAAAATATTCATGTTCTTAATGTAACCAGGTTGGTTGGCCAAAAGGTGTAGACATTGTCTATTGTATGTAACCTGAGCTCGATGGAAATCTAATATATAAAGTCTTGAAACTTTGACAAAAGGATTCTTGTTGTAGCAGTTGAATGCATTATTTCTTCTCTTTGCGTGTGTATCTACTGTGTTCTTTGTCCAAATTTTCTTGTAAGTTAGCCCCGATTTTATGCTTAGTGTTGCTTCGAGTTGCTTTGTATTTTCATTGATATCCTTCTGTGAAAAACCTCCTATGCCGATCGATTTCATCGTACGGTGCTGATGTGGCACCACTGACTTGAGATACATGGTACTGAAGACCAAGAACTTAGCTCAAGGGTAATGGTCAAACTCAGGACTTTGTTCAAGTCGAGCACTCTAAGATAAAATTGGGACTACTGATGCCGAAACGGTATCAAGGATCGGACTTCAGAAATAAACCTATCACGTAGTTTCCTTGTGGGTTATCATCCTCGAAAACCCTCGATACCAAAAACATTTTGGAAGTCGGTGATCGATGATATCATTTCTTTCTTTGTTCAACGCTTACTCTTTTCTCCCTTTACTGACGCCGAAGGGAATCGGTTTTCTGTGATATCCTCGTGTGATGATTGTTTTGAAAGAAAACTTCCTTTTGCTGATGCCAATGAGGATAGATGCTCAACGACTGCAGTTTTCTCGAGTGATTTTCTTTCATATTTAATTCTTCCTGATGCCGAATCTTTGAGCACATTGGGGAAAATTTTTGGTTGTTGATTCTTTAATTAAATGTTAGTATTTTAAGTTATGGTGGTTTTAACATGTTCAATCAAAATTTTAAGGACTTAATGAGAAACAAAACGATAAGAAAAGGTGATATTTTTCATACTGAAGTCGAATTAGACAATGCAAAAGATCAACTATTACCCAAAAAGTAAAATTTGACATAGGCTTTTTAGGGTATGTTGAGTGCTTAAAAAATGGCGAATTACTGTGCGAAAGCAGAATCTATGTTCCTCGTTAGTGCTCGGCTGATACAAAAGCTGGTGGAGAACTTACTGGTTTTAAATCAGAGCTTCTTTTCCCCTTGCATTTGAAATTCTCTGGTTGATGCTTCCGAGTCTTCCAGTGGGGATTTTAACCTTTATTCCTCCTTCGTTTCCTGTAACCCTAACTCATTCCCTCTTTTACAAAATTCTAGTAAATAATTCAATGGCATGGAGCATTTAGTTACCTTGACTCACTTTCTATGGTGTTTCTCCGTTGCTAGCGAGCGTCCATAGCCTTGACAAAGTCAACCCGACATCATAGACCTTGCTCCACTGCCAGCAAAATTCCATAGCCTTGATGAAGATATCCGCATACCCTCTCCTACTGTCCACTCACTTGATAAATTCAATTTTATTTCAAGAAAATTGCTTGAGCGAGTGGGAGAGGATGACGTTTGTTATTTTTCAAGATGAGATGGTTAAGGTGAAAATTACTAGCTCTGTCTCTGAGGTGCATGTAATCCTTTCCAGATTTCCTTCTTTTCCTTAAGGTCTCAAAAAGACACTAAGCATACACTTCTGACATTTCTCCAAAGTTGTTCATCTATGTAGGTTAAATAGAGAGCCCCTTGAAACAACCACAGATTCTTCGACGCTTCTTGTGTTGTATGTGAGCGTTGAGTTAGGAACAGAGTTCACTATGTTGCATTATTTGAGGTTAACCATTGTCTTGCTAAACACAAATTTTTAAAGTTCCAAAATAAAACAAAAAGCATTTCAAAATCAACATAGATGAAACAAGATCATGAAAACAAGCACACCAAAATTAATTGTTTTATTTTTATTTTTAATTGAAATATTGCTTTAAGGCTTGGCCGTTTACTGGGAGGGCATCAGGTTCCCCCCTCAGATTCTATAACTGATAAGTTCCTACCCCAATCTTCTCAGCCACCTGAAAAGGTCCAATCCATAGATTATGAAACTTAGAATGTTTTCCTTTAGGCTCGTTTTCTCTGTCCCATTTTAGGACTAAGTCTCCTACTTCAAAATTCTTCTCTTTAGCCTTATGCTTGTCAAACCATATTTTAACTATCTGTTGGTGGGTTATGAATTTTGATTTATATTTCTCCCTTTATTCTTCTAACATGAGGAAGGTGTTAATTCTTTGTTGTAATGTTGATGAGGAATGTTCCCCGATGTTGTTGGGGTATTCTACCCTATGAACTAATAAGCTAGGGCTCTAAACTTATACGCAGATCATGACCCTTAAGATTTAACTTTTAACCTCCTACCCAAAATCTCAACCCTTTTTCAAGCAAACATGGGAAGAATCGACTCACCTTTTTAACGATGATTGAAGTAGATCCTCCGTTGAGCCTTCTATTTCCTTGCTGCTACTGCCGCTTCTACAAAGCTTCCTGCAATCAAGGTAAGACTACAAATGCATGCTACTAATTTACTAGAGGGTTAGAAATAACACATAAATCAAATAACATAGATGAGATTCATGAACTTGGGACGGGAAAAGTATCTTTTTCATTAGTCTCAAAATGAATCACTTACAATGAGTTCTGAGACTGGCCACCGTTCCTCGATCCTGATCCTGGGCTCCTCCTCTTCTTTTGTCCTCCAACTGCTGTAACATGAAGTTCTCCTGAAGCTTAAGGCAAAGCCAAAGGGTGGGGACAATAATAGGCTTGGAAATTTTGGCAGAGTTTCTTTGCTATATTTTTTCCTCTTTGAATAGTACCCCTACCCCTCCTTTTATAGGCTAGAAGGAGCTAGGGTTTTAGGCGAACTCTCGTCCATGCATGGCGAAGAGTTCTAGTTAACTGACAAAAAGCTCTTCGTCCTGTCGGCAACTTTCCATTTTTTGTGATTCTGAAGGCACCCGCGGGCTTTAGTGGGCCTGCTAGCGGGGCCCCCACGGGCTGTAGTGGGCCTTCTTGCGGGGCCCACGGGCTGTAGTGAGCCTGCTAGCGGATGCTTTTTAAAAATGGAGTTTTTAGAAGATTTGTTCAGTAGTTTTTTGGCAAAGAAGGGATATGAGTTGGCCTGATGCTAGGTAAGCATGTGTGGTGCAAATTAGGGTTATAACAGATGCCCCCTAATGTGTGAGGTCAGAAGAGCATCTGATGGCCGAAATACATTACCAATTCTTTACCAATCTGTACTGAT
>JZKD02S1809131.1:690209-708467 GCA_000966675.3 Picea glauca
CTGCTGCTGCCCCTTCTACAAAGCTTCCTGCAATCAAGGTAAGACTACACATGCATGCTACTAATTTACTAGAGGGTTAGAAATAACACATAAATCAAATAACATAGATGAGATTTATGAACTTGAGACGGGAAAAGCATCTTTTTCATTAGTCTCAAAATGAATCACTTACAATGAGTTCTGAGACTGGCCACCGTTCCTCGATCCTGATCCTGGGCTCCTCCTCTTTTTTTGTCCTCCAACTGTTGTAACATGAAGTTCTCCTGAAGCTTAAGGCAAAGCCAAAGGGTGGGGACAATAATAGGCTTGGCAATTTTGGCAGAGTTTCTTTGCTATCTTTTTTCCTCTTTGAATAGTACCCCTACCCCTCCTTTTATAGGCTAGAAGGAGCTAGGGTTTTAGGCGAACTCTCGGCCATGCATGGCAAAGAGTTCTAGTTAACTGACAAAAAGCTCTTCGTCCCGTCGACAACTTTCCATTTTTTGTGATTCTGAAGGCACCCGCGGGCTGTAGTGGGCCTGCTAGCGGGGCCCCCACGGGCTGTAGTGGGCCTGCTTGCGGGGCCCGCGGGCTGTAGTGAGCCTGCTAGTGGATGCTTTTTAACAATGGAGTTTTTAGAAGAGTTGTTCAATAGTTTTTTGGCAAAGAAGGGATATGAGTTGGCCTGATGCAAGGTAAGCATGTGTGGTGCAAATTAGGGTTATAACACCCGAACTCCTGCGCAAGTTGAAGGTATGGGAGATATAGTCCATTTGGGAGAATGGCCTCCTGTCTGTATATTAGAACATATGGGGAATTCAATATAGCTTCTTTGGGTGTAACTCTATCTTCCCATAGATATTTATGGAGTAGATTATGCCAATTCCTTTGGTTGTCTGCAATTGTTTTCTTCAATATCCTTACTAGGTTCTTATTAGTTGATTCTGCCACTCCATTTCCCCGTGGATAATAATTTTTCGAGTATCTAATTATGATTCCTTCGTCTAGGGAAAACTCTATTAACAAAGTGGAAGAGAAGTAAGTTTCATTATAAAAAACAAGAACAGAGGGGACACCGAACCTCGTGATTAGATGTTGTTCTATGAATTAGATCACCACCTTCTCATTTACATGAGTTAGAGGGATGGCCTCTGCCCATTTCGTGAAGTAATCGGTGGTAGTAAGTATGTAATTGTGTTGTTTTGAAGATATTGGCATAATTTATCCTATGATATCTAACTCCCATTGCTCGAACAACCTAGAAACAATCACCGACTAAAGTGGGACTGCTGCCTTCTTTTCTCTCCTAGCGCTTATTTGACAAACTTTACAGTTTCTAGAGTATGTGTGAGAATATTTGAACAAAGTGGGCCAATAATAACCAAATCTTAGTATTTTATGAGCGACAGTGTCTCTTGTTAAATGTCCACCTACAGGACCATCATGGGGCTCCTTCAGGACTTTATCTGCATCTCCACGTTTGAGGCATCTCAAAATTACCCCATCATAATTAACCCAAAAAAGTACCGAATTTATGAGGCGATATTGTGCATATTTTAACCTGAGAGTTCTCCTTTCCTTGGGATTTAGGTCTTATGAGAAAGCCCCATGGTGCAGAAGATAAGTCAGTTTCTCGTACCAAGAATCTTGTCCTGGGGAAAGATATGAAGCTTCACCACACCATAATGCCATTTCATTTTCCCATCGAGGGTCTTCATTTACTTGGTCTTGAGCTTCAACTGCTAGTTTGAATAACCTTTGTCCTTTAACTAGTCTAGAAGGTTTTATGTCTAGATCGAATTCTTGAACTACTGCCATCCAGTTTCCTCTTCTTTCCCCCATCTCCTGTTGAGTAAATAGAGATCAGACGGTAGGGTGAGGCACAATTATTTTGGTGTGATTCTTGAGGATGTAAAATATGAAATGTTTCACTTCCTTATAAACCTCATAAGACTATTTATCTATAATAGGATAATTCAGTTCAACTCCATGGAGGTTAGTGATCATGAATGACACCGGAGCCTCATTGTTTTCATCATCCTTTTGAGTCAAAATTGCAGCTAATGATTGATCGGAGGTGAAGGTTTAGAGGAAAAAATCCTTGTTGAAATCATGACTCCGCAATACGGGGGCTTGGGATATAGAAGTATTAATATCGCTGAAGCATTTTTGTTCATCATCCCACTTAAATTCATCATCTTTACAAATCATCTTTTGTAAGGGTTTGATAGTTTCCGCAAAATCGAGGGTGAATTTCCTCACGAAATTGATTTTTTTGAAGAATGCCTGCATAGATTTCTTGTTGTGAGGAAATGGAAGTTGAGCTATAGCTTTAACTCTTTCTGGGTATATGTGAATGCCTGCCTAGGATATAATTTGGCCTAGCAGCTTACCTTCCTTGACGCCGAAATTATTTTTCTTAGGATTTAAGGATATACCATATTTCATACACCTTTCAAAAATCTGGGTTAAGTGTTGGATGTGATCTTCTCTATTCTTTGAATACACAATCACGTCATCCAAGTAAACTACTACATACTTTTTGATTAGTCCCTGAAAATATACGTCCATGTCCATTTGGAAGGTTTCCCCTGTGTTTATTAACCCAAAGGGCATGCATTTATATGTGAAAGTTCCTCACTTGGTTCAGAAGGTAGTTTTCAAATGATCTTCCTATGAAACCAACACCTGGTTGTAACCTAAGAAACCATCCAGTAAAGAGAAAATATCAAAGCCGGACATGGTCTACAATAGTTTCTCCATCAGTGGGATTGGGTAGTTTTCCTTTTCTGAAGCTTTGTCGAGGTTCCTAAAATCTATGCATAAGCGAATTTCTTCAGAATTTTTCCTCACATGAACCAAATTTTCTACCCACACAGAATGCCTAACCTAGAAAATGATTTCGGGATCTAGAAGTTTCTTCAACTCCTGACACATGAGAGGTTCCAGGGATGGATGGTACTTTCATAGCTTCTTTTGGAAGGGATTTACCTAGAAAAAATCACCAGCTTAAGTGGGACTGCTTCCCTCTTTTCTCTCCCAACGCTTATTTGACAAACTTTACAGTTTCTAGCGTATGTGTGAGCATATTTGAACAAAGTGGGCCAATAATAACCAACTCTTAGTATTTTATGAGAAATAGTGTCTCCTGTGAAATGTCCACCTGTAGGACCATCATGGAGCTCCTTCAGGACTTTATCTGCATCTCTACGTTTGAGGCATCTCAAAAGTACCCCATCATAATTAACCCGAAAAAGTACCGAATTTATGAGGCGATATTGTGCATATTTTAACCTGAGAGCTCTCCTTTCCTTGGGATTTAGGTCTTCTGGGAAAGTCCCATGGTTCATAAGATAAGTCAGTTTCTCGTACCAAGACTCTTGTCCTGGGGAAAGATATGAAGCTTCACCACACCATAATTCCATTTCATTTTCCCATCGAGGGTCTTCATTTACTCGGTCTTGAGCTTCAACTACCAATTTTCATAACCCTTGTTCTTTAACTAGTTTGGAAGGTTTTATGTCTAGATCAAATTCCTAAACTACTGCCATCCAGTTTCCTCTTCTTTCCCCCATCTTCTGTTGAGTAAATATATATCAGACGACAGGGTGAGGCACGATTATTTTGGTGTGATTCTTGAGGATGTAAGATCTGAAATGTTTCACTGCCTTATAAACCGCATAAGCCTCTATGGCAGGATAATTCAGTTCAGATCCATGGAGGTTAGTGATCATGAATGACACCGGAGCCTCATTGTTTTCATCATCCTTTTGAGTCAAAATTGAAGCTAATGATTGATCAGAGGTGAAGGTATAGAGGAAAAAATCCTTGTTGAAATCAGGACTTCGCAATACAGGGGCTTGGGATATAGAAGTCTTAATATCGCTAAAGTATTTCTTTCGTTCATCATCCCACTTAAATTCATCATCTTTACAAATCATCTTTTGTAAGGGTTTGATAGTTTCCGCGAAATCGAGGGTGAATTTCCTCACGAAATTGATTTTTCCGAAGAATGCCTGCATAGATTTCTTGTTGTGAGGCAATGGAAGTTGAGCTATAGATTTAACTCTTTCTGGGTATATGTGAATGCCTACCTAGGATATAATGTGGCCTAGCAACTTACCTTCCTCGACACCAAAAATAGTTTTCTTAGGATTTAAGGATATACCATATTTCCTTCACCTTTCAAAAATTTGGGTTAAGTGTTGGATGTGATCTTCTCTATTCTTTGAATACACAGTCACGTCATCCAAGTAAACTACTACATACTTTTTGATTAGTCCCTGAAAATATACATCCATGGCCCTTTGGAAGGTTTCCCCTGTGTTGATTAACCCAAAGGGAATGCATTTTTAAGCGAAAGTTCCTCACTTGGTTTGTAAGGTAGTTTTCAAACGGTATTCCTCTGAAACCAACACCTGGTTGTAACCTAAGAAACCATCCAGTAAAGAGAAAATATCAGAGCCGGACATGATCTACAATAGTTTCTCCATAAGTGGGATTGGGTAGTTTTCATTTTCTGAAGCTCTGTCGAGGTTCCTAAAATCTATGCATAAGCAGATTTCTCCATAATGTTTCCTCACATGAACCAAATTTTCTACCCACGTGGCATGCCTAACCTAGAAAATGATTTCAGGATCTAGAAGTTTCTTCAACTCCTGACACATGAGAGGTTCCAGGGATGGATGGTACTTTCAGAGCTTTTGTTGGAAGGGTTTTACTTCGGTTTTTAAAGTGATAGTGTGTTGAATGATACAAGTATCATAAGTTTTCATATCCCGGTAGGACCATGCAAAGACGTATTGATATTTTCTGAACAATTTGATATACGTCTTCCTTTCCTCCTTAGATATGGTCTTACCGAGATATATATTTTTTGGGTTTTCTGGGGTTCTGATATTTATAATTTCATGCATGGGACAAGAACTACCGGTCTTCACATTCTTGGACCCCTTAAATCACTCTTTTAGGTCAAAATGATTTTTTAAGCGAGCTATCCCCTTCAGGATTGTGTGAGACTTTGATTTGTCTGTTGGTTGACTTGTTCGAGGATTAGTTTTCGTTGATTGTTCCTAGAATACTTCGTCGTCAATAGCTAAGTCCTTAAAATTATCTTGGTTAGTTGAAAATTTTATGATCTATTCATCCCCTTCAAATACCTTCCAATTAGAAATGTTGTTAGGAACCTATGGTTTGTAGAGTAACTCCACAGTGAGCCGGGAGGCTTCATAATCCTCTAGAGGTGACAACCTTGAAGCAGCTGTAGCCAGGGAATCAGCAAGGATATTCTTTGCTCTGGGGATTGCTGTAATATTGAAAGCTTCAAAATGCTCTATTAACCTATGCACTTCCTGTTGATAATTATTTAGGTGTGGGGAGTTGTAATGTATAGTATTCCTTACTTGTCTAACGATAATTTCAGAATCCCTAAAAACCTTTAATTTTTTGACATTTAAGTCTATGGATTTATTTAATCCTTGTACTAGCGCTTCATATTCGGTGATGTTGTTGGTGCATTCGAACTCAAGTCTACAGGATAGGAGATGAAATTTACCCTTTGGATCTATGAGGATGCACCCTGACCCCAACCCTTCATGTGATTTAGATCCATCAAAGTATATGGTCCAAATTTGTGAGCGTAAGTCATCTGTTTCCCCCTTTTCATCACTTTCTGGTTTACTTATCTTTTTTTCTATGATTTCTAGCATAGGTTCTTGATAGAAGAGAGTTTCTTATTTTGGTATCAACGATTCCTCTTGAAACACCAATTCAAAATTCTGAGTGAGAGGGACATCATATGAAAGAGGGAAGAAGTCCCCAAAGTAGGAATCACAGGAATAATTGCCTAGCATAGGGAAATATGTCGACGATGGTTCATTTGGGGTTTCTAGGTCAATGACAATATGTTTTAGATACCTTTCTCTATCAATATTGATCATATTCTTGTTCCCTTTTAATGGTAGCCAAAGATGTGGCCAGTCTGTACTAAAGTATCCATTTAACTTCTCAGACCAATCTTGGCTTAACAATAATCCATAAGCTTCTGGGATGTCTACTATAATGATGTCAATCACCTACACAAACTTAGGATGCATGGATATTATGATCATTACATATTCGAGTTCTCCCATGACCTTCACCTGGGTCTGTCTAGTTGTATTACATTTTTATCACTCTTGAGAGGAACGACATTTAGTTTTCTACAAATAGATAAAGGCATAACGTTGGAGGATGCTCCTGAATCGACCAAACAGTTATGGAGGTTCCTGTTGAAAACTTCAAACGTTAAAAGGAAAGGTGGGACAAAAGGTTTTCCCTTCCTATCTTCCGAGAAGGCGTTTACAATTGGTTTATTCACTAGATCTGTGGGAGTTATATTTATTTCTTGATCATTGCTTGTTGTAGGGTTTTCTACTGATATTAAAGCTTGTAGAAGGAAGTGCTTTAGCTGAGGGATTCTACATATGTCAATAAATGATATGTTAGCCTTCAACTTCTTCAAATCCTCAACTACGTTGTAATCCAGTTTGGGCAATTATCGGGTATGGATGCTTATAGGATTATTATGGAGAGAAAAAGGTGCATTCGAGTGATTGAGAGTTGAACTCCCCCCTGACATTTGGGTAGTAGTAGGATCTTTCGAGACAGGTGGAACCTTACTGTGTGTTTGCACAACTAAGACCTCTGTGAGGGGTTCTTGAGAGTCAAATAGGTCTTCGGAAGGCATGATTAGGTCAGGATCCCATATCAGCATGGCTGTATCTTCTGGTGGATCAATTTCTTCTTAATAAACAACATTCATAACTGAACCTCTTGGTTGTTTAGTCAGGGAGAATTATTCCAAGAACCGATTGGTCATTAAATTCATGGCATGCACCCATTGAGGGCAGTCTCTTTCAGAGTGATTTTCCTGGTGATAAGTAAAAAAAGAATCAGATGCTATGTTTCCCAGATCGATATTTAAGTTATCTAGGGGAGGTTCAATTTCTTTGAATGGTGGGTTTCTTTTAAATAAAGACCTATAGGGACTTTGGCCTTGGTTTCCCTCCCCAATGCTTCTTTTCATGTCTATTATTTTGTTGGATAACTTCTTAACCATGCATTGTAGGTCCTCTATGTCCCTACTACCCTTTTCAAGAGCTTGTTCTGCTTGTTTCCTTGGGGTTCTAGTGAGAAATATCCCTCTCTAGGGAGGGGGTTGAGCTTCTTTCTCGACTAAGGAGACCTAAATTTATTTACATCCCTTCATTTGGAATTCAATCATTTTGGCTTCTTCAAAATTCTCAGCTAGGGTTCGCTTGGCAGCTCTCTTCACGAATATGGAAATAGAAGATGGGAGGGCATTGGTGTATGCCTCGATTTGAAACTCCTGAGTAGGTTTGGCTTCGGGATAGAATTTGTTCAATATGGTTGTGAATATTTGGTTAAAATATTTGACCCTTTCCTTCAAACTCATGGTGGCAACAAACAATTCATCCATCATATCTCCCGTAGTAGTTTCTTCTGCAAATTTGTCTAGAAAATCCTTCTGAAACTTTGTCCAGCTAGTTATAGATCCTACATGTAGATTAAAATACCATGTGGAAGATGGATTCTCAAATGTATAGGGGAATAGTCTGCACACTATGTCTTCATGTTGGATGTTCATAAGTCTGATCGCTAGTATGAATTTTTTGATATGATCTTCAGGCAATCCTAAGGTCTCAGGGTCAAATTTAGGAAGTAGCTTCTCCGAGCGTCGGGGAAGATTATGTACTCATCATGGAATGGCCAAAGTGTCTCTGGCCAACCAAGGTTGGTTTTTATGAGGTGTGTTTCCTCCCTCTTCATCGTGGTTGTTGTTTTCTTCCATATCTTCGGATTTTGAATTAAACTCCTCCTCTTTCGAAAAATTGTCTGGCTCAGAGACGTCGTCGACTGGCGTTTCAGGGATTAGATTCAAAGGATGCTCAATTTTTGTGATTGCAAAATATATTAGTTCTTCTACTCTATGAACAAAAACCTGGTTGGGAGTGTCGACTAATGGTCTTCTTATTTTTTTTCTTCGAGGAAGTATCAGAGCTAAAGACAGCGCACCGATCTATCGGGCGTATGCTCTTGTGATTATTTTGAATTGATTTAATTCCTCGTGAGGAAGAGTGTAAGGTATATCAGGAAATGAGAGTTATTCCTCATGATGGGGTGAGACACTCATTTCAGGAGTACTCAGTGTTTGTGGGTTGTCTTGGGAATGACTAGCCATGCATGTGGGATGTTCTGAATCTACGGGCTGTTCAAAATATTACATGAAATATGTATTCAACCATTCATTTTCAAGCCCTCCTTCTAGCGCCAATTCTGTTTATGGGTCCTAAATCCATTAAATTCAACAATAGGAACCAAACCCACCACTGAGGCCCAATTAGATTCTGCAGTGTTTAATAGTGGAATGGTTCTCCAGATCTTGCGATCCGGCCAATTAATCGATGGGCTTTGCGTTTTCTTGTGAAGGAGTCTCCTTTAGTTTGGACTTTCTCTTTTTGTAATTTTCTCTTATGTGGGACCGATATAAGATGGAATCTGGTATAAACCAACTTGACAACAAAATGGAAAAAAGGTTTAACTACTAGAGAAGAGGTTGAGCTTGGGATAAACTGCTACTCAAGCATGCAGACAACAATTTTATACCACAGGCCTAATACTAATACGTTAACCATGTGATCATCCAATTACTATCTGAGACACTTAATTGTCAGAAAGAAAACACATATGTGATAGATAATGGCAATTAAAATAATTCACCTACTCTAATCATCCATCACATAAAAACAAAACGATTCATCTCCATCATTAAAGAAAAGAACTGTAAAACATTGCATCAGATAAATTAACTATAGATTCAATAGCTCTTACTTGTTACAACATCCATTCATGAAACAAGCTAGGAAATAATTCTTCTCCATGCCCAATCATACGTGCATTTGATGAAAATATAACTTGTCTTTGGTCTAGAAGGACTTCTCAATTACGGGTAGCTCCAAAATAATTCTTAACAAACCAAAAAAAAAGAGTTTCTTGCAAAAACCATCGACCACCAACTAATTGGTTGATGCTCTTATTTATAAAATAAAATTCAACTGAAAATAACAACTAAGTGTATATAAGTAAAACAAACTCGCCACATGGCATTCTATCCTAATAGTTTTCTAACAATCATCTTAAGATATCACTTTCAAAGGGTGACTTTTCTCATACTTCGACCAACTGATGAACAACTCCTCACAGTTGTTGGCGTATGGGAACCTGTGATGTTCCATCAGGGGTGCGTAAATTTATCTTATTTCTATTGCATGCTCACGATACTTAACTAGACTAGCACTCAATTTTTGTAGCATAGCTCGTGATCTAATCAAGTGTTCCATAAATTGTTGCACCTGTCCTGGTGTTGTGTCGGTAACCTTTGCTAGTCTTTTGGCCAAAGAAGAATATTGCTTGGTGTGTAATTCGACTATATCGCACAAGTCGGTAAAGTCATCGGGCATGCCAAACTCGGTCAATCTGATATCCTTCATCACCTTGTTGATCTTTGGACCCAATTTATCTTCGATTCCTCGATGAAGTTACTAAGCCAATTTTTCTCAATAGTCGGAGGCATGTTCTCTGCAATCAAAATTAAAATTGTTTAGAGATTGCTTATAGAACAACACTTGTCAAAATATATGTATAAAATGTAAGCACGAAGAATCCAGACTAGTGCATACCTGTAAAGATTTCTAAACCTAGTTCTTTGATACTTACGTGATCTTTGCAACCCTTCAAATTGCCTGCACTGTTTTTGTTAGCACCACAATTTTTTTCTTCAATTAGGGTGGGTTACATATGCGCACCACAACATGAAAGATGAGGTACAGAAAACATGAGAGTCAAAGTCACGCTAGTGGCCAGTTGGCCTTTGGGGTCAGGAAAGGATGTCAGAGCCAAACATCTGCCTAAAGTACGAGTATGTTCCAAAAGAGTTGGATCCTGCCATAAGGGAAGTCGTTAAGAGACTCAGGTCGAGGCATGTTGCTCAAACAGAAGTCACATCAACAAGTGCATCAACCATCATCAACTCATCATGGAGGCTGGGGAAATAAAAAAAAAATCGAGGTGATCACACCAAACACCCTATGCAAATCCTATCGGCTACATCTCACATGCCCTGGATCATACCCGTCGCACGGATGTGACACATAAATTATTTAAAACATCCCGTCGCCAGGAATTCAATGTTACCTGACACGTTTCGACTCACTACCCACTCTGTTATAAATTCTAGATGTTCTGTATGTGTTCTACTTACTAGCGAAGCTTATGCACTATTGGTAATTCATCTCGTGAGCCCAGTTTGATCAAATTCTTCTCTTTGGGCCCTTGTCAATTCACCCACACATAAGGAAGATATGTTGTCACACCATGGGAACTCCTCAAAATGAAGACGGGGCTTGCGAGGCAGCCAAAGTGTCGATATTGAGCCCCAAAATTCCTAGGACTCGTTCTTATTTGCAGCGGGTGTTCTCAAGGCTTCAAAGGGATATTCCTACCTTTGAGCAGAAATGATGGTATTGCCTTGTGAAAAGGCCAAATTGGAAGAAGTTACGCCAGAAGGAGACAGGTCAAGAGCCACTCTTCCTCAACAATAGATACCGTGGAGGAGAGGAACGCCCAGGAAGAATAAGGAATTTGGGGAAACCAAATCCTGATTGAGTCATGTGCCAGATCAGCTACCGAGGAGTTACTAATGCACACTATCCGGCTATATCCTGTCGAAACCGTAAGTCGAGGAGATGGGATCAGAACAAGGAGGGAATATTCCTTGGGTTCTAATGTTTGAGAGCCTAATCATTATTTGGAGCAGGAATAATTCACCATTGCCTAACTCTACCAAGAAAATAGAGAATTATGACGGTAGTTGGTGGAAAAGACCCTTGAGGTGTCAGCACCACAAGGTTGCGAAGGGAACGTAACCTGGATCAAGAGGTAGCTTCGGAAAGTGCAAGATATGATTGTGCAGCTGTAAGAAGTGTAAAGGGTGTCGGAAGAACAAAAAATGAAAATACCTCAGGGAGCGCAAGGCAGCCAGGGAGAAAGTCTGTGCATAGAAGAGGCATGATTGGCGAACTATGTTTTGTATTCTCAGACGTGACACAAAATTTTGATAGTTTTCATTTTTTTTGAAAATATTCATGTTCTTAATGTAACAGGGTTGGTTGGCTAAAAGGTGTAGACAATGTCTACTGTATGTAACTCGAGCTCGATGGAAATATAATATATAAATTCTCGAAACTTTGACTAAAGGATTCTGGTTGTAGAGGTTGAATGCGTCATTTCTTCTCTTTGTGTGTGTATCTATTGTGTTCTTTGTCCAAATTTTCTTGTAAGTTAGCCTTGATTTTATACTTAGTTTTTCTCCAAGTTTCTTTGTATTTTTATTGATATCCTTATGCGAAAAATGTACGACGCCAATCGATTTCATTTTACGGTGTTGACGTGGCACCACTAACTCAAGATAGATGGTACTGAAGACCGAGAACTTAGCTCGCGGGTAATTGTTAGAATTGGTAATTTGTTCAAGTCGAGTGCTCTTAGCTAAACTTGGGAATCTCGATGTCGAAAAGGTATCGGGGATCAACCTTCTAAAATAAACCTATAGCGTAGTTTCCTTGTGGGTTTTCGTCCTCGAAAACCCCTAATACCAAAAATGTTTCAGAAGTCGACGATTGGTGATATAATTTTTTTCTTTGTTCAACGCTTACTCTTTTCTCCCTTTACTGACACCGAATGGAATCATATGTTGGTGATATCCTTGTGTGATGCTTGTTGTGAAAGAAAAATTCCTTTTGCCAATGCCGATGAGGATCGGTGCTCGGGGACTGCGGTTTTCTCAAGTGATTTTCTTTCATCTTTAATTCTTCCCAATGCCGAATCTTTGAGCACGTCGAGGAAAAGTTTTGGCTGTCGATTCTTTAATTAAATGTTAGTATTTTAAGTTACGGTGGTTTTCAAATGTTCAAGAAAACTTTTAAGGACTTAATGAGAATCAAAATGATAAGAAAAAGAAACATTTTTCATACTGAAGTCGAATTAGACAATGCAGAAGATCAAGAGGTACCCAAAAAGTAAAATTTGACATAGGATTTTTAGGGTATGTTGAGTTTTCAAAAGATGGATAGAATAGAATGAAGAAGAAGAAGAAAAAGGAGGAAGTTCAGGACATAGTGAATAACGAGGAGGAAAATGCCTCAGAGGAAAGTGTTTCTGGTTCACATGTAGGAGGAGGAGGAGACGAGGTAAATCAGGAAGTAGGAGGGGAAGAAGGAGAAAAAAAAGGAGAAGATGAAGCTACACCGCCGAAGGACCCCCCTATTGAGATAGAAACACAGAAGAAGAGGAAGGGTTCTCTGTAGAAACCCTTGGAAATAAAGAATACCCACGCCAGTAAACCCTAGATTATGGCCACCCTCACAGAAGATGATATAAGCCTAGTCTAGAGAGCGATGGAGGATGCTTCTGAGGACATCCTGCAAAGATACAGAGTGAAGCAGGACGAACTATATGGAATGATATAAATGGAAATGAGTGAAGTACATGAAGATATGCGTTCATTCCACGCAGTCCCTACCGCGCCTTCCTCCTCAAAGACTGTAGAGTTGGGGGATGAACCCGCCCAACTTCAAAGACTTGCAGATGCAACAGAGGCTCGATTTCAACGAGTCCAAGAGGAGAAAGAAAAGGATATAGAATCCATGAAGAAAGAGAAAGAGGATATTTTAGAGAAACTACGAGTTGTGCGGTACTGTGTAACCGCGTATGAAAATGAGAGAGATGAGTTCCAGGTGATGCTCAAGGGACACAAAGTATAGATACAGAAGGAAAAGGACCAACTACTCATAGAGTAGACTACAGTCAAGGAAGTAGTGAGAAAAAAAGTTCATTCTGTGCTAGGCTCGACATAGGAGGAACATGAAGTAGTTGAGGTCCAAGTAATGAAGCTCGTTGAGGCCATCAAGTAGCGTCAAGCAAGGGTAACAGAGTTATAACTTCAGGTAGTACCAAGCACTCCGCAGGAAGTGCACGATCAAAGAGAGTAAGCCGCTAAGAGCGTAGTGGAAAGGATTAGAGTACTTTCCTCAGAATGCAAGAAACTAAGCGACAGAAGCACGCGGACCTATGAACGCCTCACAAAAGACCCAGAGCTTAGGAAGTTAGAAGCAAAACTACAAGAGGTGCAACAACAAGCAATGACAGTTCAAGCGTAGATGAAGTCACTCACTGTGGTTGAGATAATGAAGAGATCACAAGAAGAATGTGTTGCGCCTCTTTCGTCACCTTAGTGAGAAAAATAGAGGTGCTTGCAAGATTAGTTGGGTTTGCTAAGTAGGATATTTGTAAGGAAAAGGGTTAGAGAAATAAATCTAAAATAATAACTAAGAAGTAAACTAAGAAATAAAACAACAACTAAATTAATGAGCATAGGGACATAAGGACAAAAGAAACAATGAGACCCATGTCACCAATGATAAGGCTGATATTAGTGAAAGAAAACACCGAGAATAAAGAGGACTATGAGTCCCTTCTTCCTCCAAGGGAGGGCTCTTGGACCTCCACAAATAAGCTCTTCTTACAACTTTGAAAATGAAAATGAAAATGGTGAAAGAATTCTTTGCTAATCCACTCAAGGGGTGAGATGGATTGCCCAATGCAATGATGCAAGTATACTCTTGGCAAGGATAGAGGATTCCTCAAGAGAATAATGGGAGCATAACTTTGCTATGAATTCCTTGAAAAATGAAGTGTATCCATGGCCTTTTTATAGCATTCCTTTGAGGTATTGTCCAACTAGTTTGTAGTGTGTAAAGAGGCTAATTAGGGAATTTCTAGGTCTTTGACCAGCCACCCAGTCGAATCCAGTCCATATTTGAGTGTCAAATCAACTTGGAAGCTGAACCAAAAGTGGGTGGGAGGCCGACCACTCTCATAAATGTGTCGTTTCTCAGGTGCGTGGATTTTTGTGACAACAGTCGTGCATCATGCACATGTGCGCGAATCTTGTGTTTCTGTTTTGTGCATGTGCATGCACGCCCTATGTCTTCATAGTGCCCTTTAATTTTGTCACTAATTGTATAGTTTTTGACCCTTTGGAAATTATTTTATGGTAATTTTGGTCCATGGGTGACCTCATAACTGTTTGACGATGTTGAATTCTTGTAACCATTTGCAGACGAAATTTCAGTGATAACAGATGCCCCCTGATGGATGAGGTTAGGAGCATATGTATAACCAAAATCCATCAATGTTTCTTCTACTGAGATTTTTGTTGAAAGAGAGAGAGATAGTGGGGTTGTCAAGAGTTACCCATTGAAGGGAGAAGGGAACCTGTAGAACTCGACCTTCCATAAGGTGTGTAAAAATAAACTGTGTACAAACGAGGCGGGCATGCCCCATGTTCATGTTATGTAACTCAAAAAAGGAATGAAGTGTTGATGTAGACAACTGCATCACCCTCAGGGGAAGTTGTGATAAAGGCAGAAGATATCTGTAATAAGCATCACAGATTCTGTAGGCATTGATAGCCCAACCAAGTTCAGAGGTCTTCAACGAATATAAGAAATAACTGCAATAGTCACAAAGTAAGACCCACCATAACATGAGAAAGTGTTGGCATCGAATGTTATGGGGGTCAACAACAGCAGGGAGAAATTGTGGGTCTCCCTGTTCTGTCCGAGAGCTCTCATTGGTAAGGTAATGAGAGTCAAGATATTGTCGCCCTTCTGGAAAACTGAGCTGATGTCGACAAAAGGGGGACGCGACTCCCAGAAGAAAAGGGCTTCGTGAAATCTACTAGGTGAGGTTAGGAATTTGGAAGAGGTACATGGACAAAGTCAATATGTAGGAAGACTCAAGACTTCCCTTGGTTGGGGGTATATGTGAGGTAAAAAGTGGCCGCAACCGTTCAACGAGGTCGAGTGTCAGGGGGACAACAAGACAGGGAATAAATTGTGCCAGAGGCGGGACAAAGTGAACAAACTCAGAGGACATAGGTAAGTGGCCTATGGGATACTCAGAGGATATGGACAATGTTGTCGAGGGTAGATGATAAGGAGTGCCCCAACCAAGGGCGACATGGGTTGTGTTTTCAAAAAAGAAGGTCGCCAAGGGTGACGACAAAAAGGTAATGTAAATGTTGGAAACAAAGGTGTTTGTACAATAAAATAAAGAATAATTTGGGATGAGTGTACAAATACAGAAATAGGTGCCCCAATGTAATATGGTTGGCCCGGGTAGGGAACAATTTGCTTGGAGAACTGGTGGAGGGTGGGGGCCCCATGGGTGGGTTTCTGTATGAGGTACGTGAAATGAAGGGAAATTTGCAGAGTGGAAAAATGATGGTGGATGAAATGGAGGGTTCATGATACTGCGGAGGTGCAGTAAAAAAAAAAGAACCTTGAAGAGATAATCTGGGAGTCTGGTGGGAAAGCTAGCAAAATGAGGAGGAGTATGTGGCTAATTCGCGACATAATGTAATACTATAGGGACTCCCATCCCTAAAGGGTTGAAAAACAACATGAGTGTCAATGTGAAAAAGGGTGCTGTGAATGGGACAACTCATGTAGGTAAGAGTGCTACTGGGTGACAATACCGAAGATGCAGATGGGGGTGTTGGTACTGCAGAGCCAGAGATGTGGATCCTAGAGGTAAATGTCAGAGGATGTGACTGGAGATGCAAGTGAGATTTAGAGGGAATGACTACATGCCAGTGCTGAGTATATACCTGAAGGGGTTGCATTGATGTATGAGGACCAAGTACCTGCACACATGAAAACCAAATACCCGATGTGAACCATATCTGAAGAGAATCGAACATACGAGCATTTATTTGATAACTTTGAATATGAGCATGCATACCTGGTCGTGGTATGAAAAAAATGGTGCCCCATGGGTTCAGGGTGAAAAGAGGCCTGGGGACTATCGTGATGTAGATGATGGGATGTTGATCCCATGGCTGAAGACAGATCGAAGAATGGAGACCCGGAGCTCCCGAAATGGTGAGTGGAAGTTTGGCGAAAAAGGCCTATACATAGCTGTAGGGCCCACATTGCCACCTCATTTGTACTTGCTGCTAGAGTGACTGGATGAGAAGTATTCATAGGAGATTTGGATATTCTAGGAGAACGAGGCAGCCGATCGAGGACCAGCGAGCTTCAGGTTAGTAGTCTGATCATCCTGCATAGAATTAGGGTTTCCATTTTTAGGCAGGGCCTGTATGGAGGGCCATACAGGGGGTTTTATGGGTGTGGGCCCCCATGTGCGTGGGAGATCCAGAAGTATGCATGCACAAGTGTGCACCTACTGACCAGATAGTTTCACATGGGGGCACTCGTAAGGGGGACTAAGGTGTGCATTATGTGCGTGTCTGTTGGCGACATAGTCGTGCATGTGTGGACGACTATGTAGTGGATAAGCATGCTTTAATGCGCGCTTGTGTTCGTGATAGGGGCACATGAAGGTGCCCCTGTAGGGTGAGTAGGTGCGCAAGCATGCACACCTATGGGGTGGGTAGGCACGCTTGAGTGTGTGCTTGTGAAGTGAACATGCGCGCCTGTGGGGTGAACAGATGCACATGGGTGCGGGCCTGTGGGTTAAACAACCACACCTTGGAGGCAAGGTTAACGATTGTAAAAATGATCTTTTTATTGGTTTTTTATGGTCAATGTGGCTGACCTGGGATTGTTTTATGTGGTTGTTGTGCCTATTTCGTCACCTTAGTGAGCAAAATAGAGGTGCTTGCAAGATTAGTTGGGTTTGCTGAGAAGGATAGCTGCAAGGAAAAGAGTTAGGAAAAGAAATAGAAAACAACAACTAAGAATTAAACTAAGAAATGCAATAACAACTAAATTTATGAGCATAGGGACATAGAGACAAAAAGAAAAATGAGACCCATGTCACCAATGATAAGGATGATATTAGTGAAAGAAAACACCGAGAAGCAAGGGGACTATGAGTCCCTTCTTCCTCCAAGGGAGGGATCTTGGACCCCCACAAGTAAGATCTTCTTACAACAAATAAAAATGAAAAATGGTGAAAGAACTCTTTGCTAATCCACTCAAAGGGTGAGATGGATTACCCAATGTAATGGTGCACATATACTCTTGGCAAGGATAGAGTCCTCAAGAGAATAATGGCATCATAACTTTGCTTTGAATTCCTTGAAAAATGAAGTGTATCCATGGCCTTTTTATAACATTCCTTTGAGCTATTGTTCAACTGGTTTGTAGTGTGTAAAGAGGCTAATTAGGGCATTTCTAGGTCTTTGACCATCCATCCAGTCGAATCCAGTCCAGATTTGAGTGTCAAATCAGCTTGGGAACTGAACCAGAAGTGGGTGGGAGGCTGACCACTCTCATAAATGCGTTGTTTCTCAAGTGCACGACTTTTTGCGATAACAATTGCGCATCGTGCGCATGAGCGCGATTTATGTGTTCCTGTTCCATGCATGTGCACATGCGCCCAGTGTCTTCATAGTGCCCTTCAATTTTTCCTACTTTGTATAGTTTTTGACCCTTTATGAATGCTTTGGTGTTAATTCAAGTCCACGGATGACTTCATCACTGTTTGATGATGCTAAATTCTTGTAACCATGTGCGGATGAAATTTTAGTGATAACAGATGCCCCCTGATGGATGAGGTTAGGAGCATACATATAGCCAAAATCCATCAATGATTCTTCTATTGAGAATGTTGTTGTAAGAGAGAGAAATAGTGGGATCATATAGAGAGATCCGGTGGAGGGAAAAAGGAACCGGTAGAACCCAACCTTCCATGAGGTGTGTGAAAAATAAAACTGTGTACAAACGAGGCGGGCATGCCCCATGCTCATGTCATGTAACTCAAAAAAGAGGAATGAAGTGTTGGCGTGGACAACTGCAGTGCCCTCGGGGGCAGTCGTGATAAAGGAAGAAGACGATTCTATGGATGAACATTGTAACACCCTGTTTCCCCCAGATTGTAAATATAACTGAACCGGCCAAGGACTATGGAAAAACTCATAAGTATGAATATGTGATGTAAATGGACCTGCAGGAAGAGGTCAATGAATGTAAATAACAATTTGAATTTATTGCAAAACTGCTGAGAGGGGATGTGCAGAAAAGAGACCACGATGGTGGTGGAGGGCACCTTGAAAAAAAGGGGCGTTAACTTCCACCAAGAATAATATACCGTGTTTGGACTCCACTGGCCCGGAGAACCAACAGCGGCTCG